>JALHBU010000029.1:0-102960 GCA_024340005.1 Tolypocladium tropicale | reverse complement strand
GGGGGGGGGGTCGGTCTGTTAGCCGACGGGGTGGTGGTTTTCCATGCAGCCGCCAAGCCCCCCTCGTGATGCAAACAAAAAGCTGGGAGGGGCAGCACACAACCACCCACACCAGCTCCAGGCGCTATAGTCGCAAGTCTCAGCCGTCATGCGCAACAGACTGTCCTATATAACGTTGCTTTCCTTTTCTGCTTACAAGCTGTCGTATATTGCATGTTACATCAGCATCGTGTTGCAAGCTGGCGTAAACTCAATTTCCAAAGTCCTTTCCGCAGTCAGACCACATAGCCAGGGGGACAAGTCTCACAGAGCATAGCAAACAAGTGTCTTGATTCACACCCTCCTATCAACTTCGATCCTACCCGTTCGCCTCGCCATGCCGTGTCTATCGTACACATAAAAAGCGACTGCAGTCCCTGCTTCCATCGGAGCCTAGAGGACTATCTAAACCCTCTGCTTGTCCTCCAACCGATGGTCGACTATTCAGCAACCGTACATGATACATTGGCTTGAAGCATCTGCAAATAGCAATGAACCTGGGCGTCCTCGCAACATAGGCCGCCGGTTTCCCATGTTGCCTGGCTCGTGGCGGCCTGTAGCGCTCCACCATGCTCCGTTGACTTCCCAGCCCGACAGCGCGTCGAGCGACGTACAATGAATGAGTCTTGCGTGGGCCTCGGAGGTGGTAACCTAAACATGAGTGGTCGGGTCGACAGGAGGCAGGTCGGGCACGCCCTCGCGCTCCCACTCCCAAGCCAGCAAGCTCCAATTGAGCTCCCGCCTCCAAAAGAGGCCCAACCCTCTGCCACCTCCGTCAGGACGATCGTCTGAGCTCAAACCACCGGTGCGCGGCATGTGGTTGCAGAATACCACTTTGCCCATCCGCGAGTGCAGAATCCCCATCGAGCACGCAACACACGGCTCATGGGTCACGTACAGCTCGAGGCCATGGCACAGGTAGCCATCCTTGTTTGGATGTTCCTGCTCGAAGCACTGCCGCTCCAGCTCGAGCAGTGGTCGATCCTGGAACGCGTCAAACTCCAAGTTTGGTTGTTCAAAAGGCAAACCGGCGGCCCGCCGCTCGTGTCGGACGAGCTTTTGCGCCACCAGGCTGATGGCACGGAGCACGCAATGCGTCATGGTGTTGCTCGGGATGCCCAAGCCGCATTCCTGATGCCAGCGAGCATCCCCGGCCAGGCCGACCAGCTCAGCGCCTCTTTCGTCCCTCTGCACAATCACCGCTCCCATGGCCTCGCCGATTCCGGCTCTCTTGGCATCCAGTGCCACGCGATGGGCGAGGGCCATCCACACCGACGCGTCGTCCTTGATTTCCTCGGTGCCGCGGCTCACCATGCTAGGGTGAGGGCCAAGCGGATTACTCCTTCGATACACGGTGGGCCAGAACTGCGAGGACCACATGGCCGCTTGAACCTGCGAGGTTGGCGCCAGTAGGGGGATGGGGATCTGCGCGACGAACATGTCTCGCGGCTCGATTGCTTGAATCGTCGACAAGACTTGGGCGATGTCTTCTTGGGTGATGTCCTTGCATTCGCCGATCATGATGTAAATCCAATTCGACTTGGCCGTGTGGATCTGGCGGCCAGCGGGCGTGTCGTTCATGAATTGCGTCTTGATGTGCGCCGGCAGGTCTGTCGGTTTCGCGCACGCCCGGAGATGAGGTAGGGGGTTAGCACTGCCTTCAGGTCGTAGGGAACGCAAAGCTCTAAGAGTCATGAATTAGCAACCGTGGTCCACTTGCTGCAGCCCTAGCCGGCAAAGCGACATACGTGATGACATCGTTGGCCGACTTTGTCGGAGCTCTGGTTATGTACGCTTGGACGATGGTGTGATCCTGCCGCACCTCTTGCGTCGTCTTCAAGGGGATCAAAACGCCTTTTCCGAGGTGAGGTCCCTTCAAGTCGTCGATCAGGGGATTGGGCAAGATGCCGACCCGCGGATGGTAGTCGTTGGCCGTATCAGCGGCCGATTTGCCAGTGTCCCTGTCTGTCGTGTCTGCCATGCTTGCAGCAAGGTGGCAAGGTTCGGTTGTATGGCTCTGATCTCGTACACGGCAGCGAAGCTATCGAAACAAACGACAGTGCCCAGATGGAGGAGCCGACGCGTGACCAAAGATGCGTTCTCTTTGACAGGGTTTTCTGGCCGTGATTATGTTGATGATTGCTAGCGAGGCTCCCAAAAGGCCGCCGAGTCAGAAGAGGAGGGCAAGGAACTGTCACCTGCCTCAGGGATCGAGGCTGGTCGACGGCTGGCTCCGCGGCGGCTCGACGGCAAAAGCAGCGCTGTATGTAAAACACCAGAACGCGAGAGCAAGAGCTTCGTATCGGGGACGCTTTCTAGTGCCGGGCGTCGGGGGGAGACGGCGATCAACTCGCGTCACGCGTCCAAAACTGAAGTGGCAGCGGCGAGTTGCGGCGGCAACAGGGAGGTGGGAGAGCCCGGCTACCTAGGGATGTCTGCGGCCCCGTTCAGGTCGTGTGGAGAGCCGAAAGCTTTTGTCTTTGAATGACGCGGAAGTCGTTGATTTCTGGAACAGCAGTCTGGACCCAGGTATCCTTCCGGGTCGTTTTCTGAAGAGTCGGGTCGTCCTTCTGCCTTGGCCAGAGATCTCTATTCCGAGACTCATCCACCAAGCCTCAGCCCCCGCGAGATTGCTTGTAGCTGAAGGATGAGCGTGTCAGGTACTTTTAAGCTAAGTAAGGTGGCAACATTAACTCGTCTGAAACTGAGGATGGAGCTTTTGATATAGGATGGATGAAACGATTTTGGGACGAGAGGTTTGTGATGAGTTGCAGCTGTAGCTCGTTGGTGTAGAGATCGGGCAGAAGGTAAAAGCGGGGAAGTAAAATAGGCTGAGAGAAGCAAAGCATTTCCAGCTTGTTTCCCTGCATTGAAGGGTCGAGCAGAATCGACGGCAGCAGCTGGCGAAACAGGCGCTGGTCATGCACGGTTTTTGGCTCGGGCATGGGATTCGCGAGGGTCCATCTCTGCGTACCTTTTTCAAATTGCGGTCGGGGAATGCAATTGGCTTTTTGTCAAGGGTCCTGAGCCAGCCGGGCACGGTCGAGGTTCATGGCCTGCTGTTGGATTGCTGACGATGAAATCCAAGATTGAATATCGCCATGTCGACGGTTCTTCGCATCTGAGAAGTTCGAATGTGGCTGGTGAGGGGCGCATGCGAGCACAGCCACGTGTTCTCGAAGCCCGTGGGACGGGTCCGTCCGCGGCCGTTTGTTCTTTGTGGAAGATTCCATGCCTCCAGTCAGGTCTCAACGGCATGCTCCTCAACCCCAAAACGGCAGCTTCAAAGACCACCGCATGACAAGGAAGGGGATCGACTTTTGCTGCAGTTGATGAAGGAGACGCTTTATGCATGGTCTCCACGGTACAGACACCCAGTTCTCTGCCTCCTCGAAGCGTCAGGGAAAGCAACACCCTGCTGCTGTATTGTTTGTATCGTGCTGGCCCGGTTTCCGTCATCCGTCATAGCCATAAATGTCAAGACCCATTCCCATTGGCGAGGAGAGCAGTGGCTCTGACAGCTGCGCAGCAGAGACGATGCGCTGCAGATGGTTATCAAACCTCAGATCCGGCGGGGCTGTCACTGCCCGCCAAAGCCACTAGGCCCGGCAGTGGGCGCGTCAGCCACCTGCGGCTCGGTGTTGGGGACCGAGAGCCCACTGCTCATTTCTTTGTGGAGCAAATAGGATCTTGTAATGTAATGAGACGTTGCTTTGATCTTTGGCCATGATAAGGCTTCCTCCAGGATGTGCTGATCGAACCGTCCGAGGCCTTTTCTGTCTCTCGCTTACGCGAGCAAGCGAGCTACCTGCCTCAGCCGGCAGACAGCGATCCATGCATGCTGAGGAGGATCGGTGGCACCCGAAGCACGCTCTCGCCGAAGCACGCTCTCGCCGAAGCACGCTCTCGCCGAAGCACGCTCTCGCCAGGCACGTCTGACAGTTGCCATGACTTTTTTCAGGGAGCGTCTCCGAATACTCGCATGGACTGACGCGCTCCTCGCCTGGCCCTGGAGCAGTGTGAGTTTGAGCGCCAAGAATGGCAGCGATGCTGATCTCTGACGAATGGCAGACTTGATTGGCGCGCCTGGGCGATTGACGATTCAGCTGTGGCTCGAATATACACGCAGTCACCCGCGTGCCGTGTCCACGGCGGCGCTGGGGAACGGATGGGCCCCCGCATAACCCCAGACGGCCCCGGACCGATGGTCGGAGACTCTCCGCTCGGTTGCTTCCTTGGATTACTCGTACGGAGTAACTGACTCCTCCTCGTACAAGAGGATTGCGTACACCGTAGGAGCACATGCTGCGAAGCGGCCGCTGTGTTGCCTCGCAGGAAAGCAGTTCTGCCGTCTGCATAGGACATGATGTTTGCCAAGCAATGGCATGGAGTACAGTCACACCTGGATCGACTCCCTACTCGGAGTCTAATCTCCCCAAGGGCTCCCCCAACACAATGTCTCAACCACTCGATAGCTGCTCTGTTGAGGTCCTTGCTTGGCAGCTACTCCGTGCCGTAAATACTGACCGCGGTGAGGAGGCAAGGGAACCCGGCGAGAAACGCAAGCACTAAAACGCCCGGGCCGTCGAAGACGGTCCGACCACGTCTTTTCCATTGCTGCATTTAGTTCTCACGACTTGCGATGAAACCATTTGGCGACCCTGGCTGCTGCAGAGCAACCCGAGAAGCCGTGCGACAGGGCCGCAATTTTAAGCATAATAGTCCTGAGCCCCTCGTCTCGAAGCTCTCCGAGGCGACCGAGGTGCGAGGCTATTTCTGTTGAGGCAAACATGTCTCAGGGCTCGGTGAGGCGACGACGCCAAACACAAAAGTATAGTGAGCACAGCGGTCGAGTCAGGGCGAATATTTTGGGAGGCATGGCGCAAGCCTCACCGATTCGCATCTGGTTGTTCTGGCGGCGAATGAGAAGCCGCCCACGCTGCCGTCGACCTGCGACAGGCTGACGTGGCTGCCAATGGCGCTCTCGTTTCGAGCCAGGCACTCGAAAGATGGTGCGCAAAAGCGAATCGAGTCCTGGGGTGAAGCTGTGCAAGGAATCGAGCCTCGAGACACAACTGGAATTGCTGCCAAGCTGCGTCTCTCGTCATTACGCGAAGCGGCCGGGTAATGTGTTGCGACGCTATCTGATCCACGTCTCCGCTCAGCGCACAGCTTATTGCGCTGACAGGGGTCCTCACACGTGGAGTCCGATGCGACCCCATCGGCCATGGGGCCGGCGACATCGGAGGTTTGGGCGCGACGCCTCAATAATTTGTGGCCGTCTCGCGAACAAGATCGCAGAGTGTCGGCAGCTGGATGAAGCCTAGCACAGCGCGGGGGAGGCCAATGGCAGCCTGGAAGGATGCGCACCCAGTTGGGGGCCATGCGTCTCGCGTCGCACGCAACTCGCGCTGCCGCTCGCCGTGCCTGGGCCCGTAACGTACCACGCATGCTTGGTGACTCGAAGCCCGTACGATGGAGGGAGCTCGTGTCGATGCTTGGAGGGAGGGGGAGGGGAGGGGGAGGGCCAACTGCTGTGGGACCTGGACCCTGACTGATCGATGGAGATGGAGATGGCAGCATCCCGCACCCCTGCCCGGCTAGCCCCAAACAAACACCACCTCACTCACCCAGCCCAGCTCGGGGCCAGCTCGCCGACGTGGAGCCTGCTGCCGGCGGATGCGGCGTGCCCACTGCCCCGTCGTAGCAGGCTCGCTCGTCCGAAACAGCCGCCCAGCGACTGTCGCAGATGGGCGACGCTTTTAGCAGCGTGCACGAGCACGATGGATGCGTAACAGGTGTGAAGATGCGGGAGCACAGCATCCGCCAGGCCCGCGGTGGGACCAGAATCCTATCCTCCCGTCCAGTCCAGTACCTTACTACGGTACGAGTCGTCTCCAGGGCTCGGAAAGGCTTCGCAGGTGTGGCTCGCCCTGCCTAGGAGCAAGTATTAAACTCTCCTACGCCTCACAAAGCGTCGCCGGAAGTTTAGGGCGACAAACAAGGCTTTTCGACCACGGCGCCACCACAAGCAGCACCCCGTTGGACTCATTCTGCCCCCTTATAACACGCCGTCGGAGCCGTCTACGAGTACGAGCACTCCCCATTGCTTCTTCCCTCGCCCGGCCTCATCACCTCGCAAATTGCGTCCGCACAGCACCTCACCTGTATCCAATTTCCTGTGTGCTGAGGAAGCCCTCGCTCGCGCTCGACGCTCCACCAACACCTCCACCTCGTCGGGCTTCTCGCCTCTCGCGGCGGTCCACCAGACGGCACCTCTTCGGCGCAGCTCGCACCCAAGACAGGCCATTTTCCGTCGCTGCCGCTGGACCAGCTCGGAACCCGTCCGCCAGCGTCTCGTCTGTCGGACGCCACTCAGCAGTCGCCCATCTCTGCCTGACCAGCGGCCGAGTCCAAAGTCCGGTGCGCGAAGCACACTCACAGTAGGTAGGCAAGGTTGCACCGGCGCGCGCCCCGGCCGGCCGGCAGCGAGTCAGCGAGGATCCCGGCCCAGCCGCCCCTACGAGTACGAGTAGCACGGCCATCGCTGCTTCGTCCCCTCGCGCCCGCGCGCCCCACGAGCCGGTTTCGCTGGCGGAAAAGCGACGCTGCAGGTGTGTGGGACGTCATTGGGCAGGGGCCTGCCCACGCCTGACGGCGCTTGTTGAGGCGCCCAAATTCGCAGCGCCGCGCTGCACCGTCCGCCCCGGCGCCAGGCTCGACCGCCTCCCCTCTGCATCATCACCACCACCACCAGATGCCGTCCGTCATACCCAGAGAAGGTGTGTTCTAGCTCTTCTTCTTCATCAGCCTGCGACCCCCCTCGTCGTTTTTTCCCTCTCTTCATCCCCGCTGCATCTTCGCTCCTCTCTCGCGAGCCTCTGCTTACAGCCGTTTTTTTCTCTCCCCACTTAGACCTGGGTCAAAGGCAAGCCAAGCAGTCGGCCCTCGCCAAGCTTGTCATGCACCACAGCCTCGCCTCGTCGTCGCCCTCGTCCGTCTCGCCCACGACCTCGGAGCCGGAGCAGCAGCTGCCTGTCCTGCCGCCCCCCGCGTTCCGCGATGGCCACCACGCGACGACGCCGCTGCCCGCCATGGCGCAGGCCATGCGCATCATGAAGGACCTGACCGACACGCCGCCTTTGTCTCAGAGCGTCAACTCGACGGCGCCAAGTTCACCACGCATGTGAGTGCCCCAACCGCCCGCCGATCCCGAGCCCGAGCCCGAGCCCGTGTCCGTCGCCCATGCCCTACCTGCGGACCTCCGCGTTGCACTGCCGGCAACCTCCCAAGTGCTCCTTGCTGACTTGCCTCTCCTCGATTTGTAGGCCTCCGCAGCGCCAGAACTCGGGCAGCCAGACGCCCCGAGTGCGGCCGCATGCCACCACGCTCAACATCCCCGGCATGACCAGATCCCGCGTCTCCCCGGACGGCCGCATCCCCCAGCGCGACGTGGCGGCCAAGCTCGTCATCGTCATGGTCGGCCTCCCCGCGCGCGGCAAGTCATACATCACCAAGAAGCTGCAGCGATACCTCTCGTGGCAGCAGCACGAGTCGCGAATCTTCAACGTCGGCAACCGCAGGCGACATGTCGCCGGCATCAAGGTCTCGCCAAGATCCAATCTGGCCCCCGAGCCCGACTGCCTCGACCCTCCAGTCCAGGCCGCCACCATCTTGCTCAACGGCATGCCTGCGCCTCGCCCCATGAGCCCGGAGCCCTTGGAGTCGCCGACGACGCTCAACCTCAACCTGGATGGAGCGCAACCCGACGCCGACCAGTCTGCCAAGTTCTTCGACCCCAAGAACGAGAAGGCGTCCGCCTTGAGAGATCAAGTTGCCATGGACACGCTCGATGAGTTGCTCGACTATTTGCTGAACCAGGGCGGCGCCGTAGGCATCCTCGACGCCACAAACAGCACCATCAAGCGGAGGCAACAGATTGTCAACCGCATCAGGGAACGCGAGCCGAAGCTGGGCATTCTCTTCATCGAGAGCATTTGCAGGGACCAGAACCTCCTCGAGGCTAACATGCGCCTCAAGCTCTCCGGTCCTGACTATCGCGACAAGGACCCGCACAAGTCTCTCGCAGACTTCAAGGACCGCGTCGCAGCGTACGCCAGCGCCTACGTGCCCCTGGGCGACTATGAGGAGGCCAATGACATGCAGTACATCCAGGTTCGTTGTGCAGTGGTCCGCTGTCCCGTATCTCGTATCGTATCTAACCTCTGTCCAGATGATCGATGTCGGCAGAAAGCTTGTGCAGCATCGGTTGAAGGGTTTCTTGAGTGGCGGAATCAGCACCTATCTCTCGAGTTTCAACCTCGCTCCTCGACAGATTTGGATCACCCGCCATGGCCAGAGCATAGACAACGAACTCGGCAAGCTGGGCGGCGACTCTCCGCTGACGGAGCGAGGGCATTGCTACGGCCAGGCGCTGTACAGATTCATTACGCAAAAGCGAAAGGAGTGGATCATTGAGCAGAAGAGCAAGATGGCTCAGGCGTCGTTCCCGCCTCTGCCCGGCGACAACACCCCGCCGTACCCGGACATGGACCGCGACTTGGACGACAAGAACTTTTGCGTGTGGACCTCCATGCTGAAGCGAAGCGTCGAGACGGCCGAGTACTTCGACGTTGACGACGATTACGACGTCAAGAACTGGGAGATGCTCAACGAACTCAACTCCGGCCAGTTTGAGGGCATGACGTATGAGGAGATTGCGAAGAGTTACCCGGAGGAGTTTCACAAGCGATCCCAGGACAAGCTCAACTACATCTACCCAGGTGTCGGCGGCGAGGGCTACCTCCAGGTTATTAGCCGCCTGCGCGACATGGTGCGAGAGATTGAGCGCATCACTGACCACGTCCTCATCATTGGACACCGGTCCGTCTGCCGAGTCCTTATGGCCTATTTCATGGACCTGACGCGAGAGGACATCACCGACATGGACGTCCCGCTGGGCATGCTCTACTCGATTGAGCCGAAGCCGTACGGCATCGCTTTCCACGCATACAAGTACGACGAGATGCGAGGCTGGTTCGAGGAGATGCCCAACTACAAGCCACAGAAGGCGGCCCGAGGGAGCGTTTAAGCAGGCGCGGGCTAAGTCACCACAAAGGCGGAAAGAGAAAATACTCGGGACCGTACCGGGTCCGCATTTGTACAACACAGCAACACTTTTAATGACGGGATTATGAGAGATGGAACGGCGTTTGGAACGAAAGACAGCAAGTTTAGACGACGGACGGAAGGACGGCAAGGGGTCGAAAGACGATGATCGTTTCACCAAAATACCCCCCTCACTGGCAACATTGGGCCAGCGGCGTTGTACTGTTTCATGTATGGGCGCTTGAGTTGGTTCTTTTTTTTTTGTCTGTTTTTCAGCCTTGTTTGTTATCCCCTTGTGGGTGAGGAGTCTATTACGGCGTTTCCCAGTAGAGATTTCAGGACGTGTGCGATGGACCCTTGTATGGGAGGGACGTTTTCTTGGGGAGTGTGCTGATTTCGTCGGAAACTGGCTGGCGGCTCTAGGCGCAGATAGCTGGTGCAAGAATGAGATACTGCCCAACTAGAAATACCCCCGTCCTGACGTTCACCACTGTGATGTCGGTCGCGATCTTGTAGTGAGAAATCCCGTTGATTTCGGTAACCTATGTAAAGAAGACACGCCGTAGTCTTGACGCGGTATTGTACTAATAGAAGCCCCAACTTCCCAAAGTGGCTTTTCCCGAACGCCGTGCAATGCATACATCAAGAAAACAATGGAGCACATTGGACAGCCTCCTACTTCTCGCGCGCCAGCACCACCTTTTCTCTCTCGCCCTTGCGCCGCTCGAACTGCTTCTTGGTGTGCCGGCGCTCGTTCTCCTCCTTGCGCTTGATGCTCTTGAGCTCCTGGCCCTTGATCTCGGCAGCCTTCTTGAGCACCTTGGGGACGTGGCGGTGGCGCTTGATGCGGCGGATCTCGGGCATGTGGGCGAACCGGTTGACGAGGGCCTCGTTGTACTCGAGAGCCTGGCGGTGCCGGGCCGACTTGACGCCCTGGCGCTCCGAGGCGTTTGCGCGCCAGAGGCGGATGTTGCCATCGTCGGAGCCGGAGAGGACGTACTTTGCGTCGGGGGTCCATTTGGCGGCCATGACGCGCTGCATGCGCTTGGTGTGGTAGATGTCGCGCGAGTGGCCCTGGTCGCGATTCCACAGGCGCACGGTGCGGTCCCACGAGGCGGAGACGAGCTCCTCGCCCGTCGGGGAGAACTCGACGTCCATGACGGCGGCAACGTGGTCCTTGAGGACGTTGAGGGCGCGGTCGAACCGGCGCATGTCGAAGAGGTAGATGTTGTGGTCCTCGGAGGCCGTGGCCATGTTGAATGCCTCCATGGGCGACCAAGCAATTTGGTTGGTGGCAAAGTTGAGGACCGTCTTGGTGACGGGCGTCGACGTCCGAAGATCGTAAATGACGACGGCGCGGTCGCTCGAGCAGGAAGCGAGGATAGACGTCTCAACGTAGTTGAAGGCGACATTCGTAATCGTGTCGGTGGAAGTGGGCCACTTCAGCACCTCTGGAGCCGCAGTGTGCCGCTCAAGGTCGTATATTGAGATGACACTAGAAGCGGCGGCGAAGGCGTTGCGAGACCGGTGGTGGGACAGGCTGGTGAAGGCGCCTGATCCCAGCCACGACGATATGGGGGCCGTTTCGCTCCTCGTCTTGTACGGGTCGAAGAGCTTGATGGTGCGGTCGGCGCCACAGGTCAACAGCTTCTGGTCCCTCGTCCACTCCAAGCCCTTGACGATGTTCTCGTGCGCCGTCGTGTGCCAGACCTCCTCCCTGTCCGTCAAGTCCCAGACCTTGACCACGCCGTCGCCGCTGCCGCTGGCAAAGCGCTGCAGCGAGTTGGGGTCCTTGGCAATGGAGTAGACACCGTCCACGTGGCCTCGTCCCAGCTGCGCGACGAAGGGCGCGGCGTGCATCCGCTCAAGCTTGACCGCATTGAGTGCTCTCTGGTACTCGCGAGCTCGTTCGAACGGATGCAGCGCCGAGTCGAGGTTCCGGGGTTGCTTTGCCACATCCGAGCCCGCGGCCTGGTGCGTCGACACCGAGCGGCTGAGAGCCTTGATCTTCATTTTTGCGTCGGGGTCGGTGACCGGAAAACAAATACCAGGAACAAACCCGATGAAGCAGCCGGTGGACTGTGAAATTTCCCTTCGAGGTCGGCGGCCCTGGGCAGAACAGGCGTCGGCGGGGAATTTTTCTCTTATCGCAACCACACAGGGCGATAAGCCTTGCCTCCGTATTATTAGTAATCCGACTGTACCAGTGACCGCAGCGCATCGCATTTGCGAGTTAAGGCAAGGATCCCGCCAGCCAAATACACTTCAGCAGTTTGACTTCTCACCAAGCGCAACAACACCGCTTTGCTCCTACGGCTCGACGCACCAGAAGGGCCGTAAGCACATGGACTGCGAGGGCTCTGCGCTTCATCGTTGAATCAGATCGCAGCCGCGGTCAGCGTCCGTGCGATCACCATGGACGGCATGGACTACGACCCGATGGTGATGGATGGGGAGCCGGAGCAGCCCCAGGTGAAGATCTCGGCGGTACGCTTGTTGTCCTGCGCGCGCTGCGCGGAGCAGAGGACGTGGTCTAACGCGAGGCGAATCTAGGCTGATAGCACGCGCGTCGACTTCGAACTGTCCAGGACGAACCTGTCCTTCGCCAACTCGATCCGACGGATCATCCAGGCTGAGGTGCCTACCATTGCTGTCGACCTTGTGGAAATCGAGGTCAACAGCTCGGTACTGGCCGACGAGTTCATCGCCCATCGGCTAGGGCTCATTCCTCTCAACTCGAAGGGTGTCAACGAGCTCAACTACTCCCGCGACTGCGACTGCGAACAGTACTGCGAGCAGTGCAGCGTCTCCCTGACCCTGCATGCCAAATGCACGACCGACGAGATCATGAAGGTGTATGCGCGGGATCTAGTGGTCGACGGGCGCCACTCTAGTTCTGTCGGCAGCCCTGTCATCACCGATCCCGACGGTCTCGGATGTCTGATCGCGAAGTTGCGCAAGGACCAGGAGCTCAAGCTCACGTGCATCGCCAAGAAGGGCATTGCCAAGGAGCATGCCAAGTGGATGCCGACATCAGCTGTCGGCTTCGAGTACGACCCTCACAACAAGCTGCACCACCTCGATATGTGGTTCGAGAACAACACAGACCCCGAAAAGGAATGGTAGGTTTGATCACGGCAACAACGTCTTGAGAGGCCAGAAATATCTAACATCTCCGCCCAGGCCCAAGAGCAAATACGCTGCGTGGGAAGATCCCCCGCAAGAGGGTGAGCCGTTCAACTACGACGCCGCCCCCGACCGGTTCTACTTCGAGGTGGAGACGTCAGGGACCATGGAGCCCGACCAGATTGTGCAAGGCGGCATAAGGGCCCTCCAGCAAAAGATCGGCGCTCTGCTGAAGGGGCTTGATCCTAGGAAATACGGCGGCGAGGAGGCTGAGGCTGACGGCCCACGAAGTCCAGATATGAACATGGACGGCGGCACGACGCCTTGGCAGGACCAGGGCTACACGACGCCGTACGGTGGCAACATGACGGCCTACGGCGGGGGCAACACTGCTTACGGTGGAGGTGCCGGCACCTCGTACGGAGGCGGCAACACCTCATACGGAGGCGGCAACACTTCGTATGGAGGTGGCAGCACCTCGTACGGAGGCGGTGCGGGCTCGTTTGGCAGCACGACTCCGTACAACCAAAATTCCTGGCAGTGAATTCGGCGCATTGGATGGGGGGCCTGTATTCTTCGGGCTTGTAACTGTAACGGAAAAGGTAGCTTTCGTCATGGGGTGAACGGGAGCTGCGGGCACTACACTCAAAACACGAGATGGCTGCATTCGTGTCCGATGTACCTTTGGATTATATTCTGCTTTTCTCTGTTTCACCGCCAAGCTTTTTCGATGGCTTCATAAATATAAAACAATCACCGTACAAGCGTGTATGTCAGATGCATCGCCCTTCTATAGAACGCCCGTTTCGCATGCCGTGACCCATGTACAAATTTACAGCCTGTTCTCGTCCAAGCCTTTGACCTTTCTATATGCTTTGCGGTGCGTCTCCAGGAAGATGAATGTGCAAATGGTGTGCCTGCAGGTGGCGCCTTGGTCAATGGGCTGCGAGCAGGGGAGGGGGTTCCCAAAATGACGGGGGAGCTTGGGGGAGGAGACTCACGGTCCTAAGCGGAGGAAGCTGGGGACCCAGCCCTTGAACATCCATCCGATACCATCGGTCTTGTAGATGTCTCCGACCAGGCGGATAATTCCCTGATTCTGCGTCGACGACATGACGCGAGTCTTGATGACGTCGATGGGGCTGGTCGCGGTGGCGGCGGCGAGACCGGCGAGGAACGAGGCGGAGAAGTGCGTCGTCATGTTGTCGCCCATGGGGGTATAGTCGAGGAGCAATCGCTTGAACGTGTCGTAGCTGGCGAGCTGGCCGGCCGTCATGACGGCGGCGCGGCTGCTGTTGGGCAGCCAGCCGCGGAAGAAGCTCAGGGGCCCCTCCTCGCGGGCCATGCGGGCCATGCCGTCAATGGCGTGGCGGTAGTTGCGGCGCTCGGCGTGCGGCAGGGCGGCGTCGTGCTGCATGCGCACGTTGAGCACGTCGGCAAAGTTGCCAGCGACGCCGCCGAGGAAGCCCGAGCCCATGGCCATGGCGACGAGGGCCGTGAAGGGCGGCTCGCGGCCGGCGGACGAGGACTTGGCGTAGCGCGCCTTGAGCTCTTCGTAGACGCCGAAGCGGACGGTCGAGTACGTGAGCTGGCGCAGGAGTGAGGCGGAGATGCCGCTATACAGAGCGAGGAAGCCGTCGTTTTTCACAATGTGGACAAAGGTGCCGCTCATGTTCTTGGGCGCATCGCCTTTGCGCATCTGTAGTCGAACCTGCCAGAACGTTAGAGCCGTCTGCTGCTGCTTTATCGGCCAGCACATCCCGAATGGGCATGCTGCCGGCGATATCTATGTCGTACCTTGACTGAAAAGAGCGCGCGCAAGTTAGCAGAGGTTTCGAGTCATGGGCGGAGGTGAAGTTGCGCATCGAACATACCCAAGTCGAGCGGGTGCGTGACGCACGCCGCCATGCTGCTCGCGCTGCCTCCAAACCAAAAGGGATACCGTATCGCGGGCCCCGTCTTCTTCCTGCGCTCGCTCGCCTTGTTGTCAGCGGCGGACGGCTTGCCGCCGGCGGCACCGGCCGGGTCCTGGCCCGAGATCGCCATTCTTTCTTCCGTGAGCCCGTCGCAGCGACCGGCTGGAGCCTACAGCGGCATTTCACGCAGGGCTTCCCTTTGCAATCGAGGCCCAATGGCGGAGGGGGGCGGGAAGGCGTTGCGGTGCGAGGCAACGGAGGAGTGCGACGTCGCGGCGGTGGTCGGCTAATGGGAGATGGTAGATTTCTAGCTCGGCTTATTCGCAACGTCTCGGCGTTGACGTCGGAGGCGGCAGAAAAAACAGCTGCCCTGGAAGAAAGCGGTGACGTCGTCCTACAGAAGGCGCGCGCTAGAGCCGGGCGCCTGCATCCGCGCATCTCGCTGCATTGCACTTCGAGGATTAGGTAGCTAACCCAGTACGGTACCCTGAAGGAGTTCTTTCTGATCTATTATGGCTGGCATGGCTTTTCTCTCAGATGTGTTTTGTCCTGCTCGAATGGCCAACATCACTGCATCAAGTGGTAAAGTTCCGCAAGATATTGTCCTTCTCTAGTCCAGACTCTTGGCCATCTTACGTGTGCCTGCTGCAGATCCACGTAGGTGTTGCAGAGCAAAGAGACAGAGGCCTGCCGTTGCCGACGTAGCTGCTGTTACACAATTGCCTTGCCTTGAACAGTGAAAGTTACCTAAATCAATGCACTGCATCTCGATCCTTTCCTCCAACCCGCAGGCTCCATGCTGCCATGTGATTGGCATGCTGCAGCTTGCAGGTCGTGCAGGGTAGGTAGGCGGCGTGGTGGGGCCCAGAGCTTTGTGCGCGCCCGACATCGTTCGAGACTTGACGCAACTTCGGAGCTCAAACACGGCTTGGTGCTTCGACGAGCCTGCGCTGTACAGTCGGCTCGCGCATCCGTCTCGGGCCATTAGACGGTGCGATAGCCCTCCAATTGACTCATCAAACATGTCGATACGGCTTTCGTCGGCGCGTAGGCTCCTGGCCCGGAGCTGCAATGAACATCGCCTGGGCTGCGGCCGCGCCGCTTTGCGACAACCATGCATGGCCCGATTCTACTCTTCAGGTTTGCATTCTCGCGCCGTACGAGAGGACGACGTACTCACGCTGGCCCACAGATCCCCCGCCAGCCCCGAAAACGTCGAAGCAAACCAAGCCGTCGTCTGTGACTGTTCGCGGCAAAGCCTACCGCACCGACCCGGCCTGGTTCAACGTGCCGCCAAACGTGCTCGACGCCACGTCGCGACAGCTGCACCTCCAGCGGGACCACCCCGTGTGCATCACGCGCCAAATCATCGAGTCTCACTTCCCTCAGCCGACCTACAGGTACTACAACGAGTACAGCCCCGTCGTGTCGGCCCACCAGAACTTCGACTCCTTGGGCTTCCCCGCCAACCACCCCGGACGGGCCCTCACGGATACCTACTATATCGACGAGACCACTCTCCTGCGCACACATACGAGCGCGCACCAGGCAGACACGTTCCGGGCGGATGAGAGCGATGGGTACCTCATCTCGGCTGACGTCTATCGGCGGGATGAGATCGATCGGAGCCACTACCCCGTATTCCATCAGATGGAGGGCGCGAGATCCTGGGATCGGACCAAGGTCCCCAACGGCGACATCGCGGCGGCTGTGCGGCGAGATCTTGAGATGCTGCCCAAGCATAACATCAAGGTAGAGGACCCGAACCCGCCCTTTGACGCCGAGAGGAACCCGCTCCAGGACGCCCACCACTCCGCGGCCGAGGCCGAAGCCATCGGACAGCACCTGAAACGGTCGCTTGAGAACATGGTCGTCGACGTCTTCTCGAGGGCAAAGGCTGCCGCCCTGAAGGACGACTCCAACTTCGTGGACGAGCCTCTGCGGATGCGCTGGGTCGAGGCCTACTTTCCCTTTACAAGCCCCTCCTGGGAACTGGAGGTCTACTACGCCGGCGACTGGCTAGAGGTGCTGGGATGCGGCGTGGTCAAGCAGGACCTCTACATCAACGCGGGAGTGCCGTCGCAGCTCGGCTGGGCGTTTGGCATCGGCATCGACCGCATCGCCATGCTCCTCTTCAAGATCCCCGACATCCGGCTCTTCTGGTCGCGCGACCAGCGCTTCCTGTCGCAATTCTCGGGCGTCTCGGACAAGCTCGACACGCTGAAGCGCTTCGTGCCGTTCTCCAAGTACCCGCCGTGCCCCAAGGACGTGTCGTTTTGGCTGCAGGCGGCGACGACGGCGTCGGCGGCCGGGGGTAACACCAAGGGCGCCTTCCACGAGAACGACGTCATGGAGGTGGTGCGCAGCGTCGCGGGCGACGTGGTCGAGGACGTCAAGCTCATCGACGAGTTCACGCACCCCAAGACGGGGCGCAGGAGCGTCGCGTACCGCATTGTGTACCGCAGCCTGGAGCGGACGCTGACCAACGAGGAGGCCAACGCCTTCCACGAGAGCGTGCGGCGGGCGCTCGTCGAGGAACTCGGGGTGGAGCTCCGGTGAGGAGGGCGCAGCCGTGACAACTGCGGCCTGCAGGCGGCTTTGTACACTACTCGGGACAGGGAAATGGTCTTGTATAGCATGATGTATGAGCGGTAGCTTGAGTCTGTACAAGCGTGGCTGTGTAATATAAGACGAGGTTAATACAGCTTGACGAACCTCCACTCTTGGGCTGAGTGAAAGTCCAAATGCATTGTCAGAGTACCTTTCATTATAGCGTCAAAGGCTGTTCTGAGTTTCTACGAGTACGCCGCCACATTGCTCATGATGCCCAATGCGCTGGTGTCGCTGTCCAGACACAGCTCACCCGTGGATGGACCCAGCTGCGAGGCGGACCGTGGGCTCCGCAACGGATGACGCCTTGGACGACAAATGCCTGCGCCAGTTAGGAATACTGTATTACTCGTACGCCGCGCTTCGTACACAGGCTCTATGGAGGCTTCGGCAGGTTCCGTGAAATGAGACGCGGGCGCAGCGGGGAGGAGGTGAGTCGACAAGCTTGGTGAGCCGCAGCACAGCCCCGTGGGCTCCTCGCAAGACACTCATCTGGCGAGATATCACGGTCACATCGCCGGCGCCTCCCTCCCGGCCTATGCACCGCGCAATTCTTGCGGTGTAGATCGACGAAGCCCCTATTGTGCGACGGCAACTCGTGCCTCAAGCCTGCTTCACCCCATCGCTGCTGTGTGGCAGCATACTCATCGTGGGCGCGGCGGTGACAAGTCAAAGTACGGGGTAAGCAACGGTAGCTGATGCGGGTGGAGCACCGGCGGAGGCGGAGCAGGCATGCCAAGACTGGGCCGTGGGAAGCGGTACCCGATGAGCTTCAACCTTGCGGATAGCTTCGAGTGAATTACCCTGAGGTTGATCCGTTCTGGTGCTCCATTGACATCTCTTTCTCTTCCCGCTGGGCTGCGACGGGGCGGGATGCCGAGCGGGGGATCATCTGTTGGACGGGCCGGACATGACTTGCATGCGACACAGCCTCGCCAGCCAGGTTGCCCGACAGGACAGACTTTGTACGCAAAGGATTTTCAACAAACCCACCGAGGTACAGTAGAGAGAGGAAGAATAATTCCTACTACGGATACGCGAGGGGAAACGGCTTGCAGGGATGCGGCCGGCTATCAAACTTGTTCCGGATAGGCATGCCGATCTTGCACGCGTCGTTGCATCTGGAGGATCTACGGGTCTCTGACCGTTTGGTCTCCGGCAGCGTCGCAGGCAACAGCTGGCTGTTTCATCTGTGCCTCACGGCACTTGTGTTTAAAGTTTATTTCCATCTCACCTGGAATTAGGACCTTGGAGATGGAAACCTCGGGTCCCTCCTTGGTGGCATCGAAACATGGTGTGGCCCTTCGCTGCGGCTCGACGGAGAGCTTACGGCGAGCTTACAGTCCCCGCCGACGTCGACCGGCGCCGTGCGTCGGATGTCTTGGCCGGAAGCGGGGGACCCTGCAACAAGACCACACTTCTCGAAACCGTATCGCTAGCGGGCATGGAAGATGTACTTACTGCGTACGAGGAGTAAAGCAGGAGCCTAGCAAGAGGTATTCATCAGCCTTGATGTGCAAACGACTGTATGGCTCGAACAAGAAGATGGAGAGACCACAATGCATGGTAGTTTCAATAACTCCCTGGTTGTCCGCGAGACTGCGTGGTCGGCCCCCGGAGATATCGTGGATGCCCCTCCTGGCCAGTTACCATGGTTGTCTAGCTGCCACACAGAGTTTAGAGCAACCGGCACAAGGTAGCATGTCATGTAGGATCTGTGTTGCCCAACGACAGCGTGGCGTGTCGAATGGGCAGTGCCCGCGACGGTCGCCGGAACGGATCCACTGGACGGAGCGACACGAGGATCAAGCCCGGATCCTGAAGCTTGTACTCCGTACTCCGTACGGCGTAGGCACTCTGGCAATGACACCAAGGCAAACACGCGGCAGGGCGGAGCAAGAAAAAAATGTCTGCCGAGAATTTGATGTCCCGAGGTGGTGACGGTGGCAAAGGAAGGGCCCGGCAGCAGCGCCACGTACCTCTGGTTGCTTCGGCCACGCGAGATGCAAGGTTGACCTCCAGTGGAGGTTACTGCCCGCTGATCCGGCGCCTGCACACGCGCTGCACAGCCTACTTGTGGCCCGTGCGTGCTGCCACCGCCACCCTCCGAGAGCGCACCCAGGCGGCCTCGGACCCGGAGGTTCAGGCGTTTCCAGCGCCTAGTGCCCTCCCGTCCCCCTCCAGCAGCCTTTGCCAAGCCCTCCATTGGTCCCCACCCTCTGCAGGCGGGCTGTCAACTGCCACTTTGGGGCTGGGAGATCCGATCCAGTGCTGCAGCGGACCGCCCCAAGACTCCCGGGCCACAGGCCTCCCCAGGCGGCCGTACTTTAACTCCTGCGCTGGCTGCTCTCCCGCCGCTTGCCCGCAGCTCTCCTCCCCCCTCAACAACGCCTCAAGGCCACATCGACTCTCGCCATCCTCCTGCGGCCCTCTCCCCTTACATCTCTCTGCAACGAAGTCGCCGGACGCCTTCAGCATCGTCCTTCGCCGCCGCAGCATTTACCTCGCTGAGCGTCTTGACGCCCGCGAGCAGACGATAGCAGCTCCCTCTCATCTACCCGACACGTTAGCTCTCGCCACCCGCTCTTCCGTCGCTTCCGCAATGCCTCCATCCGATGCCATGGAGCCTACGCCGCGTGCCTCGAGATCCTCGTCCTCGTCCTCCCGTCGCAGCAAGGCCAATCTCTCCCTCGACCTCTCCGACCTGCCGCCGCTGACGCAGCCCACACCGCCCTCCAACACGCTGCTCTTCACAAACCTCAACAACACCGACATCTTCCGCTCAGACAACCTGCAGACCATCCGCGATCTGATCCTGAAAACGGCGCCCATACACGCCTTTGCGCCGCTCAAGTCCTTCCGGCGCATCGTCATCTCCTTCTTCGACACCGACGCCGCCATCGCCGTCCGGCAAGTGTGGGACGGCGAGGCCATCCTGGGCGAGCGCCTCAAGATCTATTTCGGCCAGCACACCAATGTCGAGGCCAAGGATGAGCATCTCGCTCTGCCGGATGCCGGCAAGCTCTTCTTCATCTCCCCGCCGCCCAGCCCTCCCCACGGCTGGGAGATGCGCCTGGAGGACGCGCCCAACAAGATGGTCCATGCCGAGGACCTCGCCGACGCCCTGGCGAAGCTGCATCACCGGCAAGAACCTGCCGTCGACTCCCCGCTGAGCCCTTGCGACAGCGTCTTGCCTGGCGGTGGCACCAGGAGTCGCAGCTCCACTCTCATCTATCGTCCCGACGAGAACGGCTCTAGCCCAGACCTTCCCGCAGTCGTGGTCGAGGACCACACCGACGAGCCTGCTGAGATCAGTCCCATCGAAAGCACCCGCCCCATAATGGCTCACACGGCGCGACCGCCGGTCGAGCTGATGTGAGCCACGGATCAAGCTCGTTTTCTCTTTGCCTCAGTATGAGGCAGGAGCACGACCGCCGCGCATATAATGACAGGATGGCGTTTACAGGATAATCATTACAAGGGAAGCGTGGGGGGCATTTTCGTGGTTGTAATTACGCTGGTTTACCTCAAAAGGAGGCAGCAACGGATGGGAAGTTCAGGACTCTAGCTGTTGCATTGACTTGTGCTGGAGTCTGGCAGTGCCTTGTGCGGCCAGCGGCTCGCCCTTGGGGGCAAGATTGCCTCGGCAGCATAGACGTCGGGTTTCTTGAGCTGTACAATAGATCCAGCGGCGGCAATCCGCCGTCACTGCGGACTCTGAAGAGAGTACCTTGCCGTGTCTCGTGAGGTTCAGTGCTCTCCATGCCATGCCCTGACATGTGCCTCAGTCGCGTGCACGATCGTATCCTAGGCCATAGCCACTAGCACGAAGCCTGGTTGAATTGTCATTGCCATTTTATGGCCTCACTACGAGTACCATCGTGTCAACATGTCATCGCTGGCCGTGCGAGGCAGTGTGGCGCGTGCTCGGCCGGGGACGGGTTTCTCCGTTGTTGGGAGGCTGCCGTTGCAGACCCACCCGAGGACCCCTGCTGTGCAACGGCCGAATTTCATTTGCGTCGACGACTCGGCCTCGACTTTTCCTGCATAAACTCGAAACGCCAGCTTCGCGACGACAACGACGACGAGCAGCGCGGAATCCTTCAGCGATGAGCTGCTCCTGCCGCGCCACGCCATGGCGGACCTTTGTCCAAGGCCTGGCCCAGGTGCACCGGCTGGAGGTGACAACGCCTTTGTCGCGTGCCGTTCGCCTGGCACCGACGATTCCGCGAGCGGCGGTGCACGGCGGCCTCCTTGCTGCGCCGCGCCACGACCGCGGCTTCCGCGTATCAGCGAGACAGCGACAGGACGCGGGAAGCGCGGCGGCCACTGCGACGAACGAGCCAGTGCGAGGCGCCTCTGCAGAGGAAAGCCACGATACGAAGGCCTCGCCGCACGAGGTGGCTCCGGACGAAACCCCCAGGGAATCGCGACAGACTGCCCCGAAAAGCAAAAGCCAAGACGGCAAATCCGACAGCAAGGCGTCCGACTCAGTATTGGAAGATGCATCGAACAGCCAACCAGCCTCACAGCGAGCAAGGAAACCCAAGCTCACGGTATCCAACCTCATCAAGACGCCCAAAGAAGAACCGTCGCCCGAACCCAAGCACCAGGGTGAAAGCTGGCAGACGCAAAAGGCGGCGTTGAAGAAGAAGTTCCCCGAGGGCTGGAAACCACGCAAGCGTCTCTCGCCCGACGCGCTGGCCGGCATCCGGGCCCTCAACGCGCAGTTCCCGGACGTGTACACGACGCAGGCGTTGGCGGACAAGTTTGAGGTGTCGTCGGAGGCCATCAGGCGCATCCTCAAGAGCAAGTGGCAGCCGTCGGTGGACGAGGAGCAGGACCGCCAGGAGCGCTGGTTCCGCCGCGGCAAGCAGGTGTGGGAGCAGAAGGCGGCGCTGGGCGTGAAGCCGCCGAAGCGGTGGCGCCGGGAGGGCATCGCGCGTGACCCGGGATACCACGAGTGGAGCAAGAAGGCGTCGCAGAGGGAGCGGGAGTGGGAGGAGGAGGAGACGAGGAGGTACGCCGAGGGGCGGTCCAAGAGCGCGCAGGGGGGACGGCGGTCGGGCAGGTGATGGACCGGCTGTGTTGTATAATACGAA
This sequence comes from Tolypocladium tropicale, assembly GCA_024340005.1. Classification (NCBI taxonomy): domain Eukaryota; kingdom Fungi; phylum Ascomycota; class Sordariomycetes; order Hypocreales; family Ophiocordycipitaceae; genus Tolypocladium; species Tolypocladium tropicale. Next base: position 81,059 of record JALHBU010000029.1, on the reverse strand, counting down.
ATCTCCGCAGATTAGGATTTGGCATGGAAATACCCGAGTTTCTACTTTGGAACCGGTGGCTATATCGCTTCTGTTGGCCAGTCACGCGTGAGAGCCCGCGACGGCGTCGTGGAGAGGCTGCACCGATCAAAAGGTACGACACGACGTTGGTGAGCAACGCCTATTGAGAACGCAGAGAATGTGTATTGAACGACGCCATCTCCAGCCATCGCAATTGACCGTCGATACGAATATGCTATGGTGGTTTGCTCAAACTCCGGCAGCGTCATACTCATACCAATTGGCTGCTCAAATCGGGAACTGGGCTTGCAGACAGACGCGGCTCTGACCGCGTGCTGGGGTCCCACTGCGGCGGCGCTTGACCAGGGTCAGAAACCAGGGGTACCTGCGCTTGGGCTTCACATGTGGCATTGTTTCAAACCGCCACCTTTCTTTCACGAGCTTCGGTTGAACAGGCCAGACAATCTTTCAACCTTGCCTCTCTCTCCTTCTCTCACCCTCTCACACACACACTCTCTCTTCCTCTCTCGCTGCTCCACGGCTGGTACAGTCCTTCTCTCGCTTCGCAGCCTGCTCCGGATCTGGATCTGCTTACGGATTCGCTTCGCGACGTCTTTTGCTGCCGCATCACTTGCTCGCGCACTCACCAAGTCGGTGAAGACGTCGCCGTTGTTCACCAGCCATCATGCCAGCCGCCACGAGCTACCCGCGCCCGCCGCAGCGCGACTCCTGGTTCGCGCCCCTCTCCATCGACATGTTCCTCAAGGTCCTCAACGTGACGCTCCTGCACCCCTTCGTGGCCTGGATCATCCCGCTATGCTTCCGCGCGCAGACGGTCAAGTGGGAGGCGCCGCCCATGGTGGCGTCCATCGCGTGGGCGACGCTGTTGACGCTCTTCTGGATGGCCAACGTGGTCAACCAGCGCATCGCGCACGGCCTGCCGCGGGACGTGGACCTCAGCGAAGAGGTGATTGTCGTCACTGGCGGCGCCAGCGGGCTCGGTATGCTCATCGCCGAGGTGTACGGCATGCGTGGCGCGACCGTCGCCGTGCTGGACATCAAGGACATGGAGAATGGCGAGGCTAGGGGCGTGACCTACTACCGCTGCGACGTGAGCGACAAGGCGCAGGTCGCAAAGGCCGCGGCGGAGATTGAGAGAGATGTGAGTCGCTAACCCCTCCCGAGACTCACCTATATGCTTCCGCTGCTGACCAACCTGAACAGCTCGGCACGCCCACCGTGCTCATCAACAACGCCGCCATCGTCGTGGGCAAGTCGTTCCTCAACCTCACCCTCGACGACATCGACACCAGCCTTGCTACCAACCTCCTCGGCCCCTTCTACTGCCTCAAGGCCTTCCTGCCCGCCATCCTGCGCTCCGGCCGCGGCGGCACCATCGTCAACATCTCGTCCGTCATCGGACACCTCGGCGCTGCGCAGCTGACCGACTACGCGGCGGCCAAGGCCGGCCTCACGGCGCTGCACCGCTCGCTGTCGGCCGAGCTGCGCGAGTCGCACCCGGAGGTCCGCACCGTGCTCATCACGCCGGGTCAGCTGAGTACGCCGCTCTTCTACGGCGTGCAGACGCCCAACAGCTTCTTCGCCCCCGTCGTGGAGCCCGTGGACGTGGCCAAGGAGGTCATTGCGGCCATTGACGGCGGCAAGGGTGTCACGACGGGCATGCCCTTGTACGCGCGGTGGGTGGACTGGTACAACGTGCTGCCGGTGGGCCTGCAGTTGCTTGCGCGCAAGGTGTCGGGTGTTGATAAGGGCATGAGGACGTTTATTGGCAGGAATGGTGCGGGCAATGCGGCCACGGACAAGTCTACGTAAGGTAGCGGCGCAGGCGTCGTGATGCATACCTTGCGCATAATACAGGGGCAGCGAGGTCGAGAGAAGTGTATACGCATGGCTTTGTTTGTAGCGCATGGCGGTCCAAAAGCTTCGGGGATTTGTTGCCATAGATTCACAGCGATATGCATGCCGTTAACACGGGAGCTGGGTTGCCAGCAGCAATCTCACGGGCAAACCAGGCCCCCAACTTTGCGTGAACAAAAGTCCGCATCTGTCTTGCCAGGCCATCTATCACAACCGATCAGAGAAATGGGTGGCGGCCGTCTTCCTGTTTGACATCGACCCAGAGGCTGTGATTAGGGATTGTGGATCTGCAAAGTCCCAGCAAAGACGCAGAGAGCCCCCAATATCACAGTCCATATAGTTTTTACTGAATCAACGGAAAAGAGTGAGCTGATCCGCGGATGCTGAGCGGGATACTGTATGGAGCGTCGTGGTTCGTTAAAAGGGGAAAAAACTCAACCACTCACTCACCCGAGCGGTTCTTTATTTTGTGCGTGAAACATAAGAAGTTGAACGAATGCTGCTAACTTGATAGACTTTCGCAAGTTGGGCACGAGTCCTCAGCAAGATTCTGGGCGCGGGAGATCGTCCAAGAAGTGAAGTTGCGACGGCTCTGCTTTGCAAGTTGATGCCCACCCCGGACTGGCAGCTCCGGATTGGGGCGTCAGGAGGCACGGTTGCAGATCCACAGCTTGTAGCGGCTTCCGAGGGAGAAGGGCGAAACAAGGCGGCGCCTAGAACAGGGCCAATGGGGGAATGGCATGCAGGCTCCAAACAGCTGGGAAGCGATGGGGCCACGGGGGCCAGCCGGGCATCCTGCAAGGGTCCAAATTGGATGACGGTTGGCTCTCGCTCTGACCTTGGTACGACCTTTTGCACTGCTGGTGCAGATTACGGGGCGAGATGCAGTCCGACGCGGCCGCATCGATGTGGCCATGATACCTGCGCCTGCTGGGTTCCCGAGCACTGGGCTAGGCGATTACCTCATTCACTGCCTAAGGTACCTAAGGTACCCTCAGTCGGCAAGTGTTGGGTAAGGTTGTTCGTCCACGGAAAGCACTCACTGTCAAAGTCTCCAGGATGGTGTTTTACGGGGGCCCGAAGCGAAGCCACGGAGCCACCAATGACGGCATCGTCCAGCATTGGCCCCTGCCTGCCAGAGAACTGGGGCGATGCGCGAGAAGCCACCGCGGCCTGCCTGGTACGAGAAGGCCGGGTTCCATCACCGAAAGGCTCTGCGGCCTGCGAGAAACCTGCTGGACCTTGCTTGTTGGCGCCAATCGGCGGCCTGGCTAGCCCTGCTTGGCTTCACCAAGCCCCCGAGCCGGCCCCAGCCGCCATCCGCCTTTGGCTGCGTCCCGCCAGGCCCTTGTCTTTCGCCAGCAGGTTAGCCTGTCCGGGGCGCGACCAAGTGGGAGACGAGTGAGCAAGACGCCCCCAATCCGCTCTTGCCCGTCGTGTTGGCGTGCTGCCGACCAACTAGGAGGGAAGGCAGGCACCTTCCTCGTATACGACTACGGCGTAGCTACTCGTGCTCTGGCGCGCTCTCGTACCTGCATTAAATAGTAGCGGCAGCCGTGGTCGACGTCCCTCCGTCCTCGTGGCTTCCCTCCCCAGGAGCCGAACCGCAGCTGCCGTTTTCACCCCCGTGGACGTGTCAAATCGTCTCGTCGTCCTCTCGTTTCCTCGCTCACTTTTCACTGCCTGGCTCTTCTTGGTCTTTTCTGTCCAGAGTCTGAGCCGAAATTTTGTGATTTTGAACCGACTGACTCGCGTTCTTCGCTACGTCCTGGACTGTTGCTTGATCAAACCTCGGAGTCGCTCTCGCTCTTCACTGGCGTCGCTCGCGCATCGCATCCGACGGACTTCACATTCGATTCTGAAAGCGCCGCGCCGTGCCGACCACACGCTTTCAGCCCTTCGAGACGTCGCAATATGTTGCGGACAGCCCTCTACGCGGCCATTTCTGGCCTTGCCGCCTCGGTCACGGCTCTTGACGCCGTCGAGGCTTACGGCAACAAGCTTTTCAACAAGGACGGATCGCAATTCTTTATCAAAGGTTCGTTGGTGGCCTTCCGCGACGCATCGTACGGCGCTGACTCGGGCAGGTGTTGCGTATCAGCTCCAGCCATCGGATCCTCTCGTCGACACCAACCAATGCAAGTTGGACGCCAACCTCATGAAAGAGCTTGGCGCCAACACGATTCGTGTCTACCATGTTGACGCCAGCTCTAACCACGACGGCTGTATGAAGGCCTTCGCCGATGCTGGCATCTATCTCCTTGTCGACTTGGACACCTTTAGCACATACATTGACCCGGTAAGACACCCCTCCTCCGAATGCAGCCTCGGCGTTGACTGACATGGACTTGCAGGTCAACCTCTACTGGAACTCTACTCAATACGACAAGTACTCAGAGGTCATGGATACCTTCCAAAAGTACGACAACGTCTTGGGATTCTTCATCGGCAACGAGAACATTGCCAAAAAGGACTCCTCCATTGCGGCTCCCTTCCTCAAGGCCGCCGCTCGCGATATGAAGGCATACCGCGACAAGAAGGGCTACCGCAAGATCCCCGTCGGGTACTCTGCTGCCGATATCAAGGAGCTCCGGCCTATGTTGCAGGACTACCTTACTTGCGGCGGCAACTCGTCCGACAATGTCGACTTCTTTGGGCTGAACTCGTACTCGTGGTGTGGCAAGAGCGACTACAACACATCCACCTACGATCAACTCCAAGAATATGCACACGACTTCCCGGTTCCCATCTTCTTCACCGAGACTGGCTGCATCGTCCCCGAGCCTCGCTTGTGGGACGACCAGGACGCCATCTTCAGCAAGCCCATGGTTGATGACTGGAGCGGTGCAATCGTGTACGAATGGATCCAGGAGGCGAACAACTACGGCATCGTTACCTACGGCGCGCCAAACAGCCCGGAAGCGGTCGATGGCTACGTCCGCCAAGGCACACCGATCCCCAAGAGCCCAGACTTTGACAATCTCAAGACCAAGTGGGCTAACATTCACCCGACTGGTGTCAAGAAAGCCGATTACGACCCCAAGGGGGTGTCGACGCGTGCATGCCCCACGTCCACCGCCAACGGTTACTGGCTGGTCGATGGCAATGTCAAGCTGCCCACCATGGGCGAAACCTTCAAGGGTGCTTATACGACTGCTCCGAGCGCCACGGCCAATCCCACTGCCGACTCCACGTCCAGCGAGACACCCAAACCGACGGAAAGCAAGAAGAGCGAAGGCGGCAAAGCGGCGTCTTGTGACAGGCAGGTGGCGATTGCCGGTGCCAGTCTGGCAGCAATGGTGCTCTCTATTGCCATCTTGCTGTAGGGTCATGATGCGTTGGTGCCTCCAGCGGCAACCCTTTCCAGATACCCCTTTTATGTTTCTTTTTGTTTGTTCACTGTCTGCGGCATAATTCATTTTCATTAACCCTCATCGGCAAGCCCATCTCCATTGCTATCCGCGTGATGACACACGGCTGACCTTGCACGGGCTGCGGGGCGCGAGGGTGGTTGCGAGCATGTAGAGCTGGGAGTGGCAAGGCGAAACTTGGCGTGAAGGCAAACTTGCATGTAGACGATACTGAGGTGAGAATTTTGTGTCTGGCCGTGGGCCTGCGAAAAATGCTGTTAGTTTGGGGAATTTATGCAGAAGACAACGAAAACGCGAATGACGAAGCCGACATCTTTCATCTATCATTTCTAGAGAAGCCTGTCCTTTGACTAGTCGTGAAGGCTGCTATCAGCATCGACTCTGGTTCCCGTCAGTCGTTTGTAAACGTGGTCGTGTCAGATCCGCGCCTCCAACTTCAGACTTCCACTCGGGCATTTTTGACCAGAATACAGATGGCCCAGATTTGTTTTCGGCATTCTCCGCGCTTTGGGTGCGCGCGGTGTCAGGTTTCGAGTCGCCATTGTTGGCGGCTTCGCGGTCAAAGGTGAAGACGAGGGCCACGATGGCAACACCTAGGAAAACGGCGAGGAGAACACCCATGGCAAGGTACCGCAGCCGGTAGTCGTACCGGTGGTCTCGGCTACCCCAAGGCGTGCGGGTGTGGGTTTGACACTGGGACTTGTCTATCATGGAGGAAGGTTGGGCTGTGTGAGGCTGAGGAGAATCGGACTATGTCGACCGTTGAGTTGGTATGATTCTGGTTTAGGTTGTGCACTGCTCTTACAACTGCAGGATAGTAAATCTTGTTCATTAAGGCACGATAGGGAGATGATGTTAAAGGTCCGGATTGTCGCCCATTTTGCGGCTTGGGCTTTGCTAAGAATATGCGTGCAAGTAGGCTTAAGCGCAAGGACAAGGGACAGAGGCTTCGCAGAGTTCCTGCTTTGCAGCCCGGGCAGTTGTAGCCCATTGGACGTCACCTCCGCCGACTCGTCGCTGCCGTCGGGTGTAAGTGAAGACTCGCTGCTGCGGAGCGTGAGGCCCTGTAGCCGTCGGCTGTTGGGCAGAATGGCAGCAGCAAACATGGTCATGAAATTTCAAATAGCATCATTCTTGGCCACAGCACCGGACGAGTCACGGACGACGCGCAACGGCCGCCTGCCGGATCCGGAAGTGAGACAAGAGGCGCCGCCAACCATCGGTCGAGGATCGCTCGCATGGAGTCGCTGCGTAGGCGGCTTGCAGCGAGCGAATGCTGCTGACTAAGGCAGTTCCGCAGCGCCAGGGAGGAAACCTTGCATGTCAACGGCGGCCTCGAGCCGTACCAGCGCTCAACAGTGGTGAGTCGAGAGAACTGCTCGCTCGAAAACAAGAGAGCGCACGTGTCGAGATAACGATACGCCCGATGCAACAGACGCTCGCCCACCTCGCCAGCCTCTGCCAAGCCATCAACTACGACCCTCGCCGCCGCTATTTTGAAATTCGCCATGGACAATAAATTTCAGCGGCTAACGCTGTGAGGATTGTGTATCTCAGGCGGCAGAATTTTGGGGCACGATATAAGGGCAGCGGGCGACTGACTCAGCAAATTTTCTCCGACCGCCCGCATCGAGTTCCGCTTCCGCTGTCCAGACCGACCTCGCCCGGCTGCCAGCCAAGCGCCTTGCCTTCCTCATTGCCAAGCGCCCTCGCATGTGCTCCCCGCAGTGCTGATCGAGGCAATTGGCATCATGGCCGAGCCGGCGCACGCTGAGGCTGGCGCTGCCGTCTCGGCACCAGGTACGTGGGAGCGGCCCTCCAGGTTGAGCATGGGCTGGCCTTTGCGACAAGGGCCACGCCGGGCGCCGGGCCGTCATTGCAAGCGTGCTGTTGCTGACTTGCGGCTGCTCAGGTATCAAGCAAGAACACGAACCGACCGGGCTGGAGGCGTTCGACTTCAACCTGTCTCCCGAGCTCGCGGCAAAGCGACCGTACGACGACATGGCCGGCGGCGCCAACGAAAGCCCCGAGGCGAAGCGGTCCAAGACGGACAAACAGGCCGAAGAGGACTCGCTCGAGGACGGGTTGGCGCTGCTCGTGCAGAATGCGCTGTCCAACGTCGGTGATCTGGTAGACCAGTTCTCCGGCACGCCCGACGTCCCGGCCACCTCGACGGAGCCCATGGAAGTGGACAGCGCGCCGCTCCCAGAACCGGTCAGAGAGCCGGCGACCTTCTCCGCGGAGCCGCAGCAGTATCTTCGCGACTTAAACCTGAATGCGCTGGGCAACCTGGTACGTCACGCGTCCCCTGCATCATCGAGACGCTGCTAACGAGCGCACCGCCGTAGGCGCTGTCGCTGCTGCTCATCCTGGTGCAGCCGCCGCTTGACGAGACGATGAAGCTGATAAAGAGCGGTGACTCTGATCACGCACGCGCCTACGAACAATTAAAACGGTCTCTCGAGCAAGTCAGGTTACTCTACACTTCGAAGCCGGTCCTCTCAGCAGATGAGCTGGGGATTCACGCGGCCGAATCGCGCACCTTTCTGGACCTAGCCAACCTGGCTCAACTCGGGACTTGGCTGGTAGACGGAACCCCCAACTCACTCAGCGACGCCGATGAAAACTTCCTGTCCATGTTCAACTGCCAGGTCTCAGACCTGCCAGCCGGCATGACCGAGTTGTACCTCGGCATCATGACACAGCGGGCCGTGGAGACGCTCGTCAAGAAGGAGCCAGAGAAGCCGTCAGATGAGGTGCTGGGAGAGGTGTTGATGTCAGGACTGGAGGACAAGTTGCGCGGGCAGCATGGGGGCAACGAGTTGACCTCTGCTGACCAAAGCTTCGTCTCCTCCGTCCAGTCTCGAAAAGAGACGCTCCAAGGGGAAGCCCAGGCACAGGCAGAGCCAAGTGCGTCAACTCATTTGAAACTTGTGAATCCATCCAAGGCTAACCTGCTTCCAGCCGCCCTGCGAGAAAAGCATCCCCTCGAGGAGCTTCTACGAATTTTCGTGGCATACGTCAAAGGCCGGCTGAACTCGGCGTCGGAGCTGGGCTCCAAATTTGGCGTGCCCATACTGCTCGGGGACGAACCGACCGAAGTAGAACCGGAGGTGGACGACGCCGGCAACGGTGACATCGACCTGGATGACCTGTCGTCGTTCTTCGAGAAGACTGCGTCTGGCCTCGTTCAGAATGCCCTGGCCGGTTTGTCGGAAGAGCCTGCAGCTGCGCCGGCCATGGAAGGCGGCGAAGCTTCGACGGAGCACACCAACGGCGAGACTAAGACGGACGACGCGCCGGCCCAGACGAACGGCAAGATCGACCTCATGACCGACTACAAGGAGCTGGAGGCACTGGTGGCTGAGAGCACTTCCAACTACGTCAAGACGACCCTTCACGGGCTCTCGCCGGTTCCATACCAGCCGACGGTGCCCCAAAGTACCAGTGAGTGATCATCGTCCTCGAAACGCCAGGAAGCAATGCTAATTTCAAACAGCCGAGAGCATGGCCGCCCAACTTCCGTACCTACATCAGCTGCAGCAGCACCAGGCTCAACATCCTTACTACGCAACCTACGCGCAACCCGCACCCGAACCGCAAGCCCAACCACCAGCCCCTGGAGAGAACCTGCCGCCGAACCAGACCTTCCCCAGCGCGATACTATATGACAAGGCTCGCCAAGCCGCTCTGTCCAAGTCGTCGGCCCATACGAGGCGAGAGGGCCTTCACTCAACCCGTCGCCCGTGGACCCAAGAAGAGGAAAAGGCTCTCATGGCCGGACTGGACATGGTCAAGGGCCCGCATTGGAGCCAGATCCTGACCTACTTTGGGCAGAATGGCACCATCTCTGACATCCTCAAGGACCGGACGCAGGTCCAGCTTAAGGACAAGGCACGAAATCTGAAGCTCTTCTTCCTCAAGACGAACTCGGAGATGCCCTTCTACCTGCAGGCCGTCACGGGCGAGCTCAAGACGAGAGCGCCCACCCAAGCCGCCAGGAAGGAGGCCGAGGAGCGGGCGAGGATGAACTCGGAGGAGGACCAGGCCAAGCTGCAGGGCATCATGGCGCTGGCCGGCGGGCTGCAGCATCCGCCGGCGCAGCAGCAAGGGAGGGCGTCGGGCAGCCCGGCCACAGGCATGGGAGGGAGCGTCGTGACACCGGCACAGGCTGCCCAGGCCGCCTCGTCGACGCAGTCCGCCGCGGCGACGATGCAGAGGGCCATGGGCACGGCGGCGGCCCAAGCGGCCAGGCAGGGCGTCCAGGCGACAACGCAACAGGTGCTACAAGCCATGCCGCAGGCTCCCCCGAGACCGCAGGCACAGCTGCCTCCCCGGGCACACACGCAGCAGTACGGCCAGTCGGCGGCCCAGCAATACGGACAGCCTCAGACGCAGGGACATCAGCAGCAGCAGCAGCATCACTACCAATCACAGCCACAAGCACAGCAGCCGCATCAACACCAGGTTCCCCCCTCGCGGTCTCCCGCCACTCCTCAGCCGACAGCAGGAGCGCAGCCTCATGCTTCGGCCCCCGGCCACGCCCATCCTCCCGCCCAGCAAGCTCAGCAGCACGACGGCAGCCAGTCCGGCATGCCAACGGCCCAGCAGCGCCAGGCTGCATCGACCACCGCTACGAACACGAACATGAACACGACGACACCTACGCACCCACAGCAGCATACGCAAGCCCATCCCCAACCACAACAGCTACAGCAGCAGTCACCAGCAGCTACCACACATCTCATTCAGCCACCTCACTCTCATCCGTCGTCTGCGGCCGCAACGCCAGCACAACCGGCCCAAGCCACTCCCCCGGTGGAGGCACCGAAGTCGCAGGAGGAGACACAGCACGACGACAACGCCGCCGAGGCGGCCCTGCTCGAGGGCCTCCAGGCGGTCGTCGCACAGAGTCTCTCATGATCTGGTCCAGCTCGTGGCACGCGGCGAGATGCGGCAGACGAAAATATTCCGTCAGACACGCTGGGGTGTGGCGCTTTCCTTCGACCCTCAAACCGAACACGCACCCCGTACGACTTATGAAGAGATCAAGTAGGAGCAGCAGGCTGGTCTCCCAACTAGGAATTGACATTTCTTCAGGCGCAAACAGAGGTAACCGGCTCTATCGGCCTTGATCCTGTCGTAGAAATAGGAGGATTGGCACGGCTGGCAAGTAACATGCTTTTACTCGGACATGATACCACGGAGTGAAGGGAATAATTCTTATGGTTTAACAAGCGACTTGTTAGGCAACAGTTAGACAAGGAAAAAAGCTTACCGATTCGGAAGCATGACCATGAGCTACAGTGCAACGTGGGTGTCTGTTCTACATTGTGCCTTGAATCCACGTGACAGTTTTGCCCGAGGCAAGGCCAGAAGCCGGGCTACGGTGCATGACGGACAAGAGCGGGTGTTCGCAGGCTCTACTCGTACCATCCCGTCGCCGCGGTCTCCAGGAGGGTTGCACGAAGGGATGACGAGCTACGGGTATCCGATAAGGCCGGCTTTGAAGACCGTCATATATACGTCTGCCCGGGGTCTTGCTTCTGCCACGTCTTCCGGATGACTCCCGGGTCGAGTGAGGTGCTGGGTTCAATGGACGGGCTGCTGCAGGAGAGAAGACTGCCCCGTGATACGAGCATGCCGTCTCCCGGCGGCGAGGACGGTGAGCGGGCCGCCTCGCGGCGTGGCTCTCACCACATGTCACTCGTTCTCCCTGCCCTTTTCTCTTATAAAAGGGGTAACGGGAACCCCAGTCCATGGCTCACGTTGCGTCGAGACTGACGTCTCGGAACGACCTGGAGGACGCGGGCATGGCCTTGGCGTCCAACTTGCGACGGTACCAGGCCATCCCCGTGGGAGTCTGGCACGGCCGCTGCAACGCCACCGCATGCCGCAGAGAAACCGATACCCTCACGCGAAGAGGGAGCGGGATATTCCATGAGTCCTTGTACTGCCGGTACCATTCCTGCCTGTTCAAGACGCCGGACGGCGCACCGTGTCCGCAACCCAAGGGCCAGAGCCTTGCGTTTTGCGACCAGCGTGAGCTTGCTGGGTTCATTTCGGGCAGAAAGAGGGGTTCACTGACCTGGAATCAACAGATATTCGGTGTGAGGCGTGGGAGGGCGGCGCGTCGTGTGGACAGCAGGTGAGGGAGGGAAAGGCCAACGTCTACAGATACTGCTCGCAGTTTCGTGCGTACTCATGCGTCTCTTCTCTCTCTGTATCTTGACTACTTTTAAGAATGCGAACTGACGCAAGCCAGACAACTGCGAAGAAAACGGCTGTCCCAATAAGCGAGAGAGCCGGGACCATTCCCGCTGCGCCGAGCATCGGTGTAAGTTACGCGGCTGTCTCCGTCCCAAGGGCCGCAACGGGTACTGTGACGAACACACCTGTGAGCACAGCGATTGCATAGCCTTTGCGCCTGGCGACAGCAGCAGCAGCAGCAGCCCCGGCCTCGACAACAGCATGCGTCGCCTCTGCCACCGGCACCGGACATGCCGGCGCCGGGGCTGCGAGCGGCTATGCCACGTACGGGACAACGGCGTCATGGAACCCTTCTGCGGCGCGCACTACTGCGAGGCGGATGACTGCGACCAGCTGCGTGTCAAGGGGCGGCACTACCCGGCGCACACGTGTGCGCACGGGAAGTGTGCGGAAGGGCTCCTCCCGGGGAGCAACCACTGCCGCCGGCATACGTGCAAGGAGGAGGGCTGTCCGGAGAAGAGAGGGCCGGGTAGCTACTGCAAGAGCCACGAGTGCCTGGAACAAGACTGCGAGGCCAGGGCGGTGCGTCAGGGGTGGTGTGGTGTTCACGCGGAGGCATATCGTGCCTTTTACGACATGGCGGATGGGCTCTCCATGCCCAGGCGCGGGCCTCCCGCCCCCTTCGCCAGGCAAGGTAAGCCTGCCTCGATGTCCAAACGCGTCACACAGCTATTCACGGCGGGAGCAGAGACGGGGCAGCCGACGGCTTCCCCCCTCGCATGCTGCTACCAGGACCTCGACACCGTCTGCTCGCGCCCGCAGCGCCTCGGCTCGCCCTTCTGCACGCAGCACAGCTGCGCCGCGCGGCACTGCTCACGGTCGCAGCTGTACTTCTCGCCCTACTGCGAGGCCCACAAGTGCGCCGTCGTCGAGTGCCCGTCGACGTCGCCGGGCTCAGGCCGGTTCTGCGCCCGGCACGCCTGCCGACACGAGGACGGCGGAGGCGGTGGCTGTGCGGCGCGGGCGCGCGAGGGCTCGTCCGTGTGTCTGCGGCACCGGCGGTGTCGCTGGACGGGCTGCGCCAGGAGCGTGGGCGACGAGAGCGTCGAGTGTCTTTGCGCGCGGCATCGTCAGGCGAACCGGGCGCCGTTGCCGTCGGGGGGAGCGCGGATCGGCACTCCGCCGTTGTGGGGGCCGCCGGGACAGTATCCGCCGGGGGGTCCCCCTGTACAAGGCTCGCGTGGCTACAGATATGTGTGAGGCCACTGTTTGCGAGTGCTCGGGAATTGGGATGGATGGATGGGATGGAGGTAGAGATTGAGGCGGACGAATATAGCGACGCCGAGCATACCTCGTCGGCAATGAAGTGTGTTTGATGGGCTTTGCACTTTGCCTCAACGAAGAACAAGGTCCACACGAAGTGGCAGTCTTCGGAATCGGCCTTTGCCTTGCTAATATTATTGCTGTGACTTGAAGATGCTGCCACTTCCGTCTCGGCTATCTCTACTGGCCCTCTGCCCTCTCTACTAGCTGGACCGTCTCTATCAGCTCGGAGCTGGGAGAACGACGTTCAAGGTACCTATCAAGTCTCAGAGCCTTGACCCTGACCGAAAGACGGCACCTGCATAGGCTTGCCTCAGCACAATTACCTGGCAGACTCTAATGAGAGATGTATCAAGTCATTAATATTGATTTAGGGCCTCTCTCCCGCGAAAGAAGACAGGGCTCTGTAGAATTTGGTCGTGACCACTCAGCGTTTATACCTCCATGCCAGCACTGGCGTCATGTTCAAAGACTGCCCGATGAGACGCGCCGCCTGCTTCATACCGCACGACCAGACTGTGGACTAGTTATGTCTTTTGTGGCTGTGATGAGAGCTCCACTGAACGAGCAATGAAGCAGATGTGATGTGATAACTGGTCAAAGCTGCTGCATATTGCCACTCTATGAGATGGCAAATCAAGACGACAACCTACACATACAGTGGAGACTAAGCTGCAAATACCCAGAGGCTAGATCAGTATTGTTATATGTAGCATTATTATCGAGCATTATAAATATAACAAAAAAGATGGGCGAACACTCGAGGCATGCTCATCGTCATGATGAGGGTGCAATTTGAAGCCGGGTCCCGTCGGCACAAATGTCTTCACTACTCCAACATTCACTATTTACGATAACTAAGATCGAGAATGGCATGGTCAACCTGTCACAGCGAGTAGACGCTTTGGTCCAGTCGAAAGTTGACCAGGGACAGAGAATTCAAGCGCTTAAGATAGTCAACGGAAAATTGGCGTCGGCGTTGGTGGACCAGACAATCACACTGCGCGCCGTGCATAATGAGAACGAGCGATGCATCACTTCTATGACTACCATCTTCAACCGCCTGGTTGGTGGTCAGCAGCAGCAACATGATGTGGCGACAGCGGGAACAACCAACTGGTGACTGAGCATAGGTTGGCATTGGCTTGGCTTCGCTTGCGAAATGGTACTTGGGACATGGAATGGGAATGGATTCGGCGTCAATGACAACGACCAAATGGGATATCAATGGGATTGAACGTCAACGAGACGTATATGGGATCGACATCATTTAACCGTCAACAATTGACGAAGCCTGTGATTGGGAGACGACAGACAGCATTATTAACGATACGAGGACGCATCTTATTGCGAAAACGTGACCTATACAGAATGTATATTGTGCATTGGGTACACGATGCCCTACAATAGAGCCATCCATCTTCCTCCATCCACCACAATTGCAAGCCGCAAGCTTTATTCATGTCATCTCTGATGGAAACTCGGTCAGAGATGTTTAGCGCTTGAAGCGGCCTCACAGTGGCCATCAGCCCTAGGATAGTTGATGTCCTGTCCAGTATTGTTCGCCCCACCCCCGGTGCTTTCCTGCCCCTTATCTCCAAATTCATCACCGTCAGTCCATCCGCCGCTGAGGATGGATGCTGTATTGGGGGACTACGCTGTACCCAGTCCAATATATACATACTGTATGGGTCACCTGCCCACACGCCGCCATGGATTGAGATCAGCAAGTCGCATCGACAGTGGCCACCCGCGACTTGGATCGAAAATATCTGAGGAGCGACAAGAAGACACCACTTTTCACTGTGACGATCTGCCCATCCTCTCCTTCTTCCTGCTTGGGCCTGTTGACCTCCTTCATGTTGACAAGAGTGTCCTCGACAATAGTGTCGATGTCTCCGACCAAGAAGAGAGCTCCGATTTGTCGAGTGAGACCAACGCAGATTCGATGACGGCTTGCCACAAACTTTGGGCCGGTCTCTCTGGTTACGCACAAGACGAATATGACAACTTGTGCCTCTCTTCCCTGGAAGGAATCAGTGGTATTGATCACGATGTCTCGCAACAGTCCAGAAGGATGTTCTTGCAATTTCCGAGCCAGGCGGACCAGGTTGGCCTTGTAGGGCGTGATGACAGTTATATCCTGAGGAAGAACGCCGACGTTGTTGGAGGTTACCAGGTCGTGGATGAGGTCCACGGCAATGGCGTTTTGCGCCTCGTTGAACGAGGAGGAGAGGTTCTTATCCACCTCGCATTCTGAGCCCTTGCAATGGATGAACACAGGCAGGACCTTGCCGCAGGGTGACCGCAGTTTGTATTTTTCCTCGACCCAGCGCTCGACCCGAACAGCAAGAGGGTGGTTCGAAAGTTGCGCTTGTTCTGCGTATGCAAAGTCTTGAATGTCGGGGTAGATGATCGATCTGGCGACATCGAACAGGCCGCTCGCGATGCGTAATTGCTGGTTGAGCACGAAGCAAGGGTTGCCGGTCCGCTTGTAGTGCTCGAGGACTGACACCCTTCCTTCCGGCCCAAACCGGTTCAAGTAACATCCAGCGCTCCGTTGGACCAAGGTCATGACCGTCGGTGGCAGTTGCTTCTCGTCGCCCGCCATGACGCATGGTCGGCAGACGCTACCCCAAACAAGGATGGCATCGGCCTTGCACATGGCGCCAGCCTCGTCGAGGATGACCGCCTTGGCCGCCAGCTTGGCCTGTTTATATGGCTCGTCCGAGGACCCATGGGGTGTTGTGCACACCACATCCGCGACATCAACGATGTCTCCTATCAACTCCCGCAGCAATTTCTCGAATTGCTTGAATCTCTTAGAAACCTGGGGTTCCCGAGATTCCTGAGATTCCTGAGATTCCTGAGATTCCTGAGATTCCTGGGGTTTCTGGGGTTTCTGGGGTTTCTGGGGTTTCTGGGATTCCTGGGATTTCTGACATTCCTGGGCTTCCCGATATTCCTGGGATTCCTGGGATTCCCGATATTCCTGGGATTCCTGGGATTCCCGATATTCCTGGGATTCCTGGGATTCCCGATATTCCTGGGATCCACGACATCCCTGGAATCCCCGAGGCTCCTGGGGGATCTCCCCTCTGACAAAGCCACGCAGTCCAGCAAAGCGCTTGTCAATCTCAAACTTCTTGCGCAACTCAAGAAGCTTGGGATTGTCGTATGTATCCAGGTCATGCTTGTTGAACTTGACGACTTTCAGCAACCATTCGCAGACGGAAAGATTGATCTCCCATCTGGCGGGTGCCCAAGGTGTTGGAGACACGTCCAAAGACTTGGTCGAGACAATCTTGATGAAGGCGTCAATCTCGCTCCCGATACTGTAGCCGCGAATGACGAGCGGAATATGACGTTGACGGGACACTGCAACGCGTGTGGTGTTGAAAGCCTTGACCTCGGCAGTGCCGATACGGTGCAGTCTGGCGGCCAGGTTTGACGTGGCGACGTGCGTTGGTGCTGACCCATACAGTCTGCCAATTTGGGTGTTTGCCAAGAGGACAAGGGCGATGACAGCCAAGGTTTCCGTCTTGCCGGAGCCAGCGAAGCCAAAGATGGCAGCCATGCCAAGCGCTGCTCGCTTGAGATATTCAGCGAGGCGGCCTCGCGTATCCGCGAGCAATCTCGACAACAGTGCTTCAACAAAATCGGCGTCGGCATCGCCAATGAGGTCGATCTTTGGCGGCTCGAGTGGGATGGGGGCGAGAGCCTGGTTCTCAAGCAGGGCAACGTCATCTGGATTTCCACCCGCGGGGTTCCCTGGGGAGCGCAACGCCGTGGGGTATCCGTTGCCGATAAAGAAGTCCCTCAGGTAGCCGTTCATGAGTCTGTCCTCGGCGGAAATGGAGCCAGGCTTCTCAACTTCGGCCTTCTTGTCGGGCTCTGTGGTTGCCTCAGGCTCTGGCTCTTCTTCATCTTCGTCGTCAGAGTCAAAGTCTTCCTCGTCAGACTCCTTTTTGACGCGTGCGGTTTCCGAACCAAACTCAAACAGGGCATTGGCAGCAGCAACGCGACGCTTTGCAACGTTGAGTCCCGCGTCAAACCCGAGGTAAGCACACTCCTAGTGGCCTTCTCCTTCGGCGAACGTTTTGAAGGACGTGATCTTTTTGGCGTAGATCTCCCAGGACGGTTTCTTTGGATCGGTCGGGCGGCGGACCTTGACCACGAAGTTGCCACCGTGAGGAATGCCATCGATATGCTTAGGCATCATGATGCCTTCCCAATAAATGTTGTCCTTGTCCTTGGTGCCGTCGGGCCGTCTCGCGCCAGGCACTGGTGGCTCTCGAAAAAACAACTTTATTGGGGACGCGGCCTTGACTAGGCGGTTAAATGAATGCAGATATCGCCTCTTTCGCTTGAGCGATGTTAGAAGATTCGCCATCATTCAAGGGCAAACAAATGGCAGTATACTTACAAAGTCGTTATCCAACGTCGTAATGGCGTAGTATTGTTGGTAACGCACTCCATCAGGGTTCCCGGCCGAATCAGTCGAGCCGTCATCGTCTACAATGTGGACGAAGCGAAACTGCATCTCCGTAAGCCGGATGGCTTCGACATCAAGCGCTAGCTGAAAGACGTCTTGAACCACGGACTGCGTGATGGACGTCTGGGCGTCGTTCGCACTGTCAAATTTGTAGTTGGTCGAGAACTGGACGTCGCTGCGAAGGTTTGGCAGCTGCTCCTTGTATCGCTTCATGTCCCAGACGTGCCTAAGCAAGCGATTAGTTGAATCCTTGGACTCCTTCAAGTCTAGAAAACTGGGGGAACTGGGGGATCTGGGGGAACTGGGGGATCTGGGGGAACTGGGGGATCTGGGGGATCTGGGGGATCTGGGGGAACTGGGGGATCCTGGGGATCTTGGGCATCCTGGGGATCTTGGGGATCTTGGGGAACAGGGGAAACAGGGGAAACAGGGGAAACAGGGGAAACAGGGGAAACAGGGGAAACAGGGGAAACAGGAAAGGTCTTACTTGGTGCCATAAGGGTAGATCGGCTCGGGCTGCAGGGGCACATCCTTCTCAAAGCGCTTGGCAACCTTGGGGGCCACGCCTTGGTCTTTAAACAAAATGTGAAACTCCTCCTGGGTGATGATCTCACGAAGAGTTCGAAATCCTTGGACTTTGGTTCCGTCGTTGACATAGCCGTCGACCTGCTAGGTCTCTCCGGCAAACGCAGCGCTAGGAACGTCCACGAGAGGCGTGTAGCCAGGTTTGACCTTCAACCGCATGACATACATCGTATTGTCGGGGGAGGAAACCCGGGCAGGGAGCTTGCGGAACTGCTCGTCTGACATTTTGTCGCCCTCCACTTCAAACGTTCCGGCCAAAAACTTGAGAGTGATGACCTGATCGGACGACGGGTTGCCGTCAGTGTGGCGGTAAAAGGTAGCCACATTGTCGTCCGCTCGGGGCAAACGGATTCCCAGTCCGAGGTGGGCCTGGTTGAACTGGGGATTTGAAATGATGAAATCAATTTGGAGTTGTTGAGGGTAGCCGATCTTCTTGCCTCCAATGACGACCATGTCATCAGGGTAAAAAAGACCGCAAGGCTTGGTCGAGCACTTGTGGGGAGGCATTGTAAAAGAAACACAGCAAGGCGAAACCAAACGCCAAATGAGGTTGTGAGAGGGAAATTGGGCTGTCGAATGCAGTGCAGCTGGTGGGCGGGGGCAAACGAGGCGAGACGGAAATCAACGCTCTGGGAGAGGAGAAACAGGGAAAGACTTGTTGCGAGAGAGACATCTTTAAGTACTTCTGTTTGGGCTTTATCTTATCGACAGCTTGCTCATCAAGGTTCCCGTCTGATACAAACAGTACATTGAACAGGCTGTTCGGCAAACGTAAACGCTCACCGAACACCGCCACGGCCCTCACGAGTCCAACCGCTACGGTTTTCCAAGCTGCCAACATTGTCTCATTATACGTATTGTAGAACATCGCCCAGTATTGTTGATGATACCGTAGCAGGCGAAATCACTGCATTTCTTTTCTTTGCGTGAGCACAAGCCAAAGGTGTACTCTCCGTCGGCAAAATCTTTCTGCTGTGGCACTCATTCCGCAAACCTCCTGCAGCCGCAAACGAAGCAATAGCATGAAGATCTGGCCGGTTGGGGTCACTCTTTGCACTGAATCACAAACTGTGACTGCGGCGAATCACTTCACTCCATGAATCACGTGTGGTTACTCTATCCACTGAATCACACTGGGTGTGAGTGTAGCGCATTCACGTCATTCCCTGAACCTCGATGATCACCCCTTTCACTGAATCACGGATTCCGACTGCGGCGAATTCACTTTATCCCCTGAATCACGGATCATGGCCACCGTGAGGCCGCTTCAAGCGCTAAACACCTGTGACCGAGTTTCCATGGAAATGACATGAATAAAGCTTGCGGCTTCAAATTGCACCCTCGTCGCGACGACGAGCACGCCTCGAGTATTCGTCCATCTTTTTGTTCTGTTTGTAATGCTCGATAGTAGTGCTACATATGACAATCCGATCTGGCCTCGGCGTATTTACAGTCTAGTCTGTTTGTGCAGGTTGTTGTCGAGATTTCCATCTCATGGATACCGAGATGAGCGTTCCACTTATTAGCCGGCCGGCGAGGCAAGTACAACCACCACGATTTTGGGCCAGTCGGCGGCTTTCGGTGGTGGGTCCGGCCCCGCGTCCTTGGTCCCGATTAAGATCCGGAAGGTCCGTCGAGAGCAGCGCACATCTACATTCGAGAACCAAAGCAAACGACAAAATTCCCCCTTCCAACCTTATCTACACATAGCGTCTCCTAGTTTGATAGCAATTGACTTGTTTTGCGTGTAACTGGCAGGGTCGCCTCGCCCAGCCCTCTCCCAATCAGGTACCTCCGCTGTATTGACGCGCTCTCTCGAAGCCTCCGGACGGAAAGTCATGAAACTTGGCTGGGCGTCAAGATTACCTTCCGCAAAGATCAATTGCAAGCCAAACACATGGTTCGATCCGTCTGACTGCAATCTGCATTACTAGCATGTTCGTTGCCACAGCATCCCCAAAGCAATAAACCCCTTACACTTCCCGCCGTCAAAGCCCATCCCTTTCCTTTTTGCCTAATCCTATTACTTATCCAAACAAAGCGCCCCCTAGCCTGATGGCTACTGACTTGTTCTGCGTATAATTGGCAAGTGCGGCCTCGCCAAGCTCCCGTCCGATGCCGCTCTCCTTGAAACCTCCGAAGGGCAACTATACAGATATTAGCATTCTGGCACAATTGCAAAGGAGACAGGGAAGCTCTTACCTGGTGGTGCAGAAGATTGTAACAGTTCACCCAGCAGGTGCCGGCACGCAACCCGTTCGTGACCCTGATAGCTGTATTCAAGTCTTTGGTGTGGACAGCCGCGGCGAGGCCGTAGGTCGTGTCGTTGCCCAGCTTGATGGCCTCCTCCTCGGTCTTGAACTTGGAAATAGCGCACACGGGACCGAAGATTTCCTCTTGCATAATCTTCATGTCGGAGCGGACATTGGAGAAGATGGTGGGTTGCACGAAGTAACCCTTGTCACCGTGGCGCTCACCACCAATCTCGACGGTGGCTCCCTCCTCCTTTCCGGACTTGATATAGCCCATAATGCGGTCAAACTGAAGTTGGCTGACCTGGGGGCCCTGGAAGGTCTGCTTGTCGAAGGGGTCGCCAACCTTGTTCTGGGAAGCGCGCTTCTTGAAAGCCTCGAGGAACTTGTCGTAGACGCCCTCCTGGACGAAGATGCGCGTACCGGCACAGCAGCACTGGCCGTGGTTGAAGTAGATGCCGAAGTTGACCCAGGAGATGGCCTGCTCGATGTCGGCGTCGTTGAAGACAATGTTGGGGGACTTGCCGCCCAGCTCGAGGGTGACCTTCTTCAGGTTTGAGGAAGCAGCGGCCTTCATGATGGTGCGGCCGATGACGGTAGAGCCAGTGAAAGCAATCTTGTCAACGTCCATGTGAGCGGACAGGGCGGCGCCGGCGACCTTGCCGAAACCAGAGAGGAGGTTGAAGACACCGGCAGGGAAGCCGGCCTCCTTGACAAGGTTGGCGAACACCAGGGCCGACAGCGGAGTCTGCTCAGCAGTCTTCATGACGATGGTATTGCCGGTGGCCAGAGCAGGGCCAATCTTCCATGCCAGCATGAGAAGAGGGAAGTTCCAGGGAATGATCTGACCGCAAACACCAATCTAAGAACAAACAGTTGTTAGCCGCGATTTCCATGGTTATAGTGTGTGGAAGGAGGCCTCAAGCTGGGCTGACATACGGGTTCTTGGCGGGTGTAGTGGAACATGTCGGGAGCAATGTCGATGGTCTTGCCCTCGATCTTGTCGGCCCAGCCGCCGTAGTATCTCAGGCATCCGGCAACAGCACCGACATCGCCAGTGGCCATGGTGATGGACTTGCCGTTGTCGAGAGACTCCACGGCGGCAAGCAGCTCAGTGTTCTTCTCGACGAGGTCGGCAAGCTTGATGAGCATGCGGCTGCGGTCACCAGGGGTGACATTTTTCCAAGTAGTCTCAAAAGCCTTGCGCGCGGCGGCGACGGCCAGATCGACATCCTTCTCCGTGGCCTCGCAGACCGAAGTAATGACCTCCTCGGTGGAGGGGTTGATGACCTCGAACTTCTTCTTATCGACACCCTCAACCCACTCATTGTTGATGAACCTAGAGTGAAGCAAGGCAAGACGGATCAGCTTCGTCTCCTCCAGAGGATCATGCCCCTACACAGCAGCTCGAGGGAAAGGGGCAGTGACGCGGGGGCTTACAGGCCAATGGGCTGCTTGTAGCTGCCCGTCGCCGGGGTCTTGAGGTCGACAGTCAAAGTCATGATGCCGTGTAAGTGACGGTGTAGCTCGGGCTTGTTTCCGTGTTTCTGTGGGTTTGGATCGAGTCTTGACCAGAATACTCAAACTCGGAACACTTGAAAGAAGAGAAAATGGGAGGAAGTAGGACGAAGCAGAGTGGCAACGTGGGCAAGCCGGGTCCAAATCCCTTACGTATTTAAAGGCGGGGAACCGGCGGGCTGTCTCGAGTAGCTAAGAAGCCGGCACGCCTCCCCCGCAGGAGATCCACACCATGCCGCGACGTTACCCGACGAGAAGAGCAAACAAGCAGCGCAGAGCCCCTTGGGGCCCCCCCCCGCCGCGGCCGGAGCAATAGAGCAGCCCGCAGTTCGTCGAGCCCTAGCTCGTTTGTACGCGCTCTCGTTACAACAAGCTCCCACGCCAGCGGGGGAGGGGAGCTCGCACCAGTCCAGCGGCTCCCGGAGGGTGTCCCGGCAGCGAATCAGGCGGCGCGCGCAGAGACGCGATGCCACACCTTGCTTTATATCCCCCTGCCCGAGAGGGTTCCCCGCAGGCCGCAGCCAATAATGGCATGCTTGGATGGCCCGAACAAGCTCGGCTTTACAAATCGCAGTTGCCACAGCGCACCGCGCATGGTGCTTTGTTGAGCAACGACCAGAGAGCCCGTCACCCGTCTCGCCGCCACGCTGCGACCCGGAGCTCACGGGCGTCGAGTTGAAATGTCTCAAAAGGGTCGCACAGAGGCCAACCGGTCGAGGTCCCGGTTGCCGAAGTGTCTGGCCCCGCGAAGCTCAGTGGCCCCCCGCCCGGGCTGGCGGCGAGACAGGCGGCCGCCATGCAGAGTGCCGGCAGGACGGAGTGACGCGGTGAAGGAGACGGCATCTGGGGCTGGGCGTCCAAGCGTCTCATCCAACACTCGCCCTCGTGCCGTCACTGTTCGCTGGCCTACGAGTACAGGTAGGTTGACCTCAAGTCCGCAACAAGTCCCGCCAGCGAGACACAAACACCCGTCGGGATCTGTGACGTCTGCCGTAGCGGACCTGGACCCCACATGACGTCGGGGTAAAGTTCTGACGGGATGCTGTGCCGCCTGTACGGAGTATTAGATCTTATCGCCCCGAGCAACGCATTCTCCAACGCGTCGTCGCAATTGCGCTCGCATAGAATTCTCGCGACAGAAGCACGACGACACGCCCGGCGCCCTCGAGCAAGCCGGGCGCGTCGCTGCGGCTCTTGACCATCCGGCTCGGCCTAGCATGCACGCGCGGCGCAAAATAGCCCACCCTCGGCATAACGGGCTTGCGAGGGCAGCCATGCCGGCTTCTCGAAATTACGGAATGCCCCACAAGGAGCTGTTTCGGCCACCTATCAAGCTCCCTGACCCCGCCTTGCTCTCCTTGCTAATACCTAAGATGGATGACACGGGATTTACGAGCAGGCAGGGTAAGCAAACTACCCGGGCGACTAGGCAACTGGGGCAGGTAGTTGTTCGCTAGGTTAGCTTATTGCCGCACGGATGTCCGCTCTCCGGCCTGCATCCCGCCGCCGGCGCTTCCGCTAGGTGAGCTTGGAGCTCTCATCCCCCGGTCTCGTGGACAACGCGGCGTGGCGAAGGCCGGGGACAGACGCCGTCGGGGTTTTCGTCTTCCTGACGTCAAGTCTGAGAGGCTCCAGAGCTCCATCCCGCAATCGTTGCGGGATGGTGTGGTTCATCTCGTAGCCTATCCGAGCACGGTAGGCTTTAGCACAGGATCTGTTGCCATTGCGCCTTTTGGTGTCAGAAGTAGAGCTGCTGTGCGATGCTAGCTCCTCTGGGGGTAGCCTCATCGTGAGCAGATGCAGCCCCTGGCTACCCCAGATCGATCTGCTCCATCCACACGTGCTCCTCGGAGCAGAGCATCTAATGGTTCCAGGTCTGATCAGTTGCATCACGGAAGACGTCAAGCTCATCCGGTGTGCTCTGACTACCTACAAGTAGATACCTAGATCACCTCTATTATGAGAGAAGTGCAGCCTTTCATGTCGTTCTCTTGTCGTTGCTCCACAAGGCGCTTCAATCGCGGCAAGAGCTCCCGAAAGCATTACCTTCCAGTCAAAGAAGAACACAGCAGATGCGCTCAGCAGCTGGCCTCACTTTCCACAAATTTGTTCGGCAGCTACCCAACCAAGAGTTGAGGCCAACTTGTCCTGCAGCTGGCAGGAGCACTGTTTGCAACTGCACAGTCCTGCTCAGCCCACCAATGATTCACTTTGCAACCGCCCGCAAGGCACATTCGTGCGTCGGATGCCCCAAAACTTCTTCAACTGCGTTTCCAGGGAGCGGTGCTTTCACTCTCCCTTAAAGCTGCCTCTGATCTCTTCAAATCGGCGCATACAGCACACTTCAATCCTTCTCGCGAAGAGCGGAGAGAGACTCGTGCATCCCTCACCTTTCGAAAGCCATTCCCCCTCGCGTTCGAGCATGCCCCGAGAATGGCCGTCATTCAATCTGTCCCTGGCTTGACCGTGAATGTCAAGATCGAAGGTCAAGTTGCGACGGAATACGCGGATCCTGAGGACGCGATAGCCGATGCTGCGACACAGTCCGACGCGTGCAGCGTTCCGCAAACGACTTGCTACATCGAGTCTACCTCTGGCCTTGCCTTCAGCGTACAGATCGCTGTCGGACCTGAGTTCACACTCCCTGAATCGTGCGATGCGCTTGTGCTTCGCATGTATATCGATGGGCGATACACCACCGGTAGGGTACATTACCCAAGTGACCGGATCAGTTCGACGCAGCCTTTCATTGCTGAACTCACGCATACTTGCACGACCCCTAGCGGAAGGGGGCTTGTCAACACTCGCAACTTCACTTTTGCGCCCGTGTTGAGTGGTATGCTACCAACCGCTGTTTTCTTGCACGCCCCTTACGCCAATTGAATCGCTGACTTGAGCGTCTCTCTGTTGCATTCTCAGTGGAAGACGTTGCCAGAGCAAGAATCGCCCAGGATACCAAGACCGCCAGCGTTCTTGGCAAAATTCGTCTTGCTGCGGCCCTGGGGTCCGGTACGTCGAAAGGCTCGTATATCGAGGAGAGTTTTCGTGACGATCAAAAATTGGAGCTGGCAGAAAAAGCCATGAAAGGAAAGGAGTTGTCGCATGGGACGTCGTGAGAGCTCCCATCAAGCCGCAATAAGACTTTGAGCGCTCAAGATATTCAGGTTTCCAGCAGGCGCTGTCGTCACGCGACCGAGAGTGACGAGTTTCAGTCATGAACGTAAATTGTGCGATTTCTATTTCAAGTATCGATCCCGGGGTAAGCAAGTTTAGTTCAAAAGCCTGAACTGTCAACTGTTGGCTGATAACGCTAAAGATGCGCTGGAAAAGGAGATGATCATACCTGCATCGTCTGCATCCACACCAGAACTTGGCGATATTGATAGCCTATCTGAACTGGAAGTGCGCCGTCTCGCTCAGGAGATGCTCCGTATCAAGCAGGTAAGTGCTCAGATGATCACTACGCCTTACACACCGCCTGCTGCCTGCTGCTTGCTCACCTCGCCCGCGCCTTACTGATCTTCGGAGCAGGATCGTCGTCCCGATAGATCACCCACTATCAAACGAGAATGCAACGATTCTGAGAGAGTTGGTCCGCCTCGGGAGTTCAAGATGGTGAGGTTGGGCGACGGTACCGAGGCAGTGGATCTTACAGACGATTGAGTACACCCGTACAAGCCGCCGACAGTCTGTGGATGAATGGAGGTCTGCATACGTTGAGATTTTGGGATTGCAGAGAATCTGCTCTGAAAGCAGTGCTATATGGTTGGCGCGATAGCCGGCAACATAATGATCTAGTGCACAGCTTGCATGACCCATTGGGGTTATGTTATCACACTGAGATATGGTCACAACAGAAAGGGCTCTGCTGTGTGCTTAATACGTGAAAGTCATCAAGATGTGCAACATAGAAGACGCTGTAGAGTATTGACTCTGGACGCTAAGGTAGTTCGCTGTCACAATCTGAGCATCATGTTCCACCAAAGAACCATTCGAAGGCATTGTGCAGGGTAGCCCAGGCCAAGCTGCACAGGTGGGCACGCCGGCTCCGCCAAAAGCCACCCACTCCCCTTAGAGGCTCCGCTACCGCGGCCCGCCTCCCCTCGTGCAGCGCGCCATTGTCATGACGTTAGGCTGAGCTGCCCCTTCACATCTGGAGCTCACACGCCTGTTTCGCCTGTAGAAGCCACCACCACCGCTTCTGCAGCAAGCCTCGGGGACGGAGATGACGCGTCTGCACTCACTCGGACGCTTGCATGCCGCTTTCTCTTGCTGAGGGTTTCTCCGTCCACCATGTCGCCCGACTCCGCGAGCAACGTCCGCGTCTTCATCCATTGGCATGAGCAGACCGTCTTCGCCGGCGAGGCTGTCAAGTGCACCATCACCTTCAAGAACGTCGCCGCCGAGCCGGACCAGCACAGACAGCAGCAGTCGCAGCAGCAGAGGCTGCAAGGGGACAGGCAGAGGCTCACCGCGCCGCTTCAGGGTCGAGCCAAAGCCTCGACCAGCCTGACCTCGCCGCCGTCCGCAAACTCCACCCGGGGGCATCGTCGGTCGGCTCTGTCGCTGAGCGTGCCGCCGTCAAGCTCACACAGCCGGGCGGGATCCATACAATGGCCGCAGACGGCGAGCAGCGGCGAGTGGCGCCCTGGGCATGGTCACAAGCGGTCCGTCTCCATCGTGTCCATCGGATCTGCTAGCATCGCCGACGACCATGCACAACGACACGACAGCAATACAAGGCCGCAGCGGCCGCGCCGGGGTCACAATCGCGCGGCTAGCCTGCAAATCGTGCCGCGAGGGCAGCGTGTGCCGCAGCCAGGGCCACAGTCAGGTACTACGTTCCGTGCTATGTCTCAATAATCGTGCTAACATCTTTCAAGCGACATTCCTGCAAAGGCATACGAGCTCCCCGTTGCTCAACGCATCGTACCCCCCGGACCGGTTCGGGCGAATGACTGGCTCGCCGTCGGTCCCTAACACTCCGGGCTCGGGGGGTCAACGGAGATCCCCAAGAACATCCCCCAACGCCATGCCCGAGTTTCGGTTTCCCGCTGCCCCTCCACCAGCCCCAGAGACGCAGCAGGTCTCGAGAAAGCCGACGCCAGACGGCCTCCTGAGCCCTAAGACTGGGCCTACCGACCACAATAACCTTGCGTTGCGGCCGAAAGAACAGGCGCAAAGCCCTAATGACCGGCCGGCTGCCCGGATACTGTCGAGTACAAGCGTTCCCGGAGGCACGCCGCGAAGCAGCGGCGAGTTTTACTCGGTGAGCAACAACTCGTCGGAGACGCTGGCGTCGGAGTATGTGACCCATCCGTTGGTCAGGGGCCAAGGGCGGCCCCAGCATCTGCGCCGAAGCTCAGGCATGGTGCCGCAGCAGCCAAAGGCCCCAGAGTTGCTCATGATGGGCTACGCCCAAATACAAGGTTCTTTTCTCTTGGACGGCTCGCTCGTCAGCCTGGGACCTTTTGAACAGGTCAAGAAGAAGGCGGCCGTGGGTGGCCAAGGCGGAGGTGTCATCGGGCTGGACCAGACGAAGCGGGAGAGTGGTCTCATGCGAAGCTTTGGTTGGGGCAGCATCAGCAACTCCCTGGGAGATTTCTGGGGCGGTGGAGAACTGAGCACCATCAAGGAGATGCGCGGAGTTGCAAACTCCAAGTCCGTGCCTCTTCTCAGCACCCCGCAGTCCATCTTGTTTGTCGACATGCAGCTGGCTCCAGGGGAGAGTCGGTCCTACGATTATTCTTTCAAGCTGCCCAGAGGACTACCGCCAACTCACAAGGGCAAGGCAGTCAAGATCTCGTACAGCCTGGTGATCGGGACTCAACGGCCTGGCGGAGCCAAGGAGCAGCAGGTTCGCTCCGTTGAGATCCCGTTTCGTGTCCTGGGCAGCGTGAACAGTCACGGCGAGATTCTCGGGTACGATCTGATGAATCCTTACATCCTAATGCGGGATGAAGCCGAGGTGACAAGCCTTGAGAAAGGCAAGCAGGCGCAGAGACAGAAGGCGCCGTGCGACTCGCCGGCGACGATGAATGAATTCCTCACGTACGTGGATGAGCTGGTCACGAGGCCGAGGGATGAAGTCGGCGGCGCCTTGCTGTCGCCAACCGACACGAAACTGAAGCGGCGGTCGACATTCGAGGAGGTCGGCAGCGCTAAAGAAGCTATCCATCTTGCCATAATGAGGAGCAATTTAGCCTCCGAGGGACAGCAGAGCCCGAACCGATTCGAAATAGCACGAAACGGGAAGCGAGTAGGCGTGGTCATGCTCACACGGCCAGCCTACAGACTGGGCGAGGTGGCGACGATGGTGATTGATTTCACGGATGCCGACATACCCTGTTATGCGGTACACGCAACTCTAGAGACGGCCGAAAAGGTGGACTCTTCGCTGGCTGTGCGGTCCGAATCGAGCATTCACCGAGTCACACGGAAGGTGTACGTTGCCACGTCCGAAGCAGCCCTCTACTCGCGGCGCGTGGTCTTTACCCCGACGATACCCATATCTGCAACGCCCGAGTTTGTGACAAGCGGCGTGAGCCTCGAATGGACCATCCGCGTTGAGTTTGTGGTTCCGTTCCACGGCAACGAGGCATCGGGCTCGGCAGCTCTCCGAGCTCCGCACCCGCTATTGGAGCAGATTTCACAGGACGAAAAGGGAGGACTGGTGCTGGTGGCCATGGAGAACCTGGCATGCGAGAGCTTTGATGTTTCAGTGCCGCTACGCGTATACGGGGCGGTCGGCAGCGGATTGGAGCGTTTAGAGCGGGACGAGGCGTCCGAAGAGGGACTCGCGGTTTGAAGATGCGACGGACTCGAGGCCGTGTAGTTGGATGATGAGAAGCAGCGTCAACACGCGGCCAGTAGCTGTCCCTAGACCTCAAAAGGAGGATTAATATGTAACACGTATGACGCGATCCCTGTCGAGCCTGAATGATATTTCAAATGGAGTGTTACTTTGACGCCATTGCGAATGGCAAGAGAGCTGCACAATGCCGGCTCCATTTTCTGACGGCGATACGAGTGCTGTCGCAGCCAACGGGAGAATAAGGCGAACGACTAGGTCATCCCCGCGAATCCCAGGCGCGAAGACGTATTACTGGCAGGGTTGCTCTGGGGGAAATGAAGGCAATATTCCCTCCCCGGAGCCACAACCTGATACTTGCAGGTACGAACCGTCCAAGCTGTCCATGCGCGAATACGACGAGATATCGCTGCCAAGCATCACGCATGATCCCTGTTGCTCCAGAGTTTGCACAGAAGCTTGCTCCATGGGGCAGCGGACACGTCACGTCCTGCCGGGGCCGGCGGCGTTCCATTTAATTTGGATGAACTGCCGACGAGTACGAGTACTTCGTAGGTCGCCACCAGCAATGTCCCGGTCCCGCGTGTGACGGTCACTGGCGGTCGCTGCTGGGTGTGACGAAGCCAGGACCCTGGCGCCGGCACCGCATCCTCATTTACAATTGCGGATACGCAGCGCACGGCCCGACACGTTACTGGCCGCGCTTCCGAAGCCGAGTGGTCAGGCGATTGATTGCTCCCTGTCGAGCGGTTCCACCGGCGCAGTCATGGCCCCAGATCAACGTCGTGAATGTCTCGTTTCCTCGTGGTGGGCATTGGAGCCAGGCAGTGTGATTTTTGAACTGGTGCTTGCTTTTGAGTTTCAAGAGGGCGCATTTAACACGATACCCAGCTCAGCGGACAGTGAAACAAAGGGACGCTCGTATACGGAGTACTCCGTAGGCGAGGCAATGTCAAGGACGTCGTGTATGTAAGCTTGATTGCTTTAGCTGTGGTTGCCCAGCAGAACCCATTGGGATCCGTCCTGGATATTACTAAATTTGGGCATCAGCGCGGCCGACACGATGATAACAACGCGCAACTATGTACGGAGTAGCTCCTTGTTGAATTGAGGGCGACCTATTTTGTACACGTTCAATACTCGTATAAAATGCGAGCGAGAATTGCGAAATGACAGCGTCATCAAAGGCTCCCGAGGGCGAAGACGGCGATACCAGAGCTGTCAACCACTGCCCGGCAACAGGGGGCCGAGTGATGACCTCCACTGGGCAGTCCAGCGCTCGCTTGGTCCCCCGGCCAGCGCCTTAGCGCGCGGCGCCCCTGCCAACGGGCCCCACCAGCCCCGGGAGACAGGGCGACTCTGCAGTGCCTGCAGCTGCGGCCCGGGAGCTGTGCGCTGCTCGGCACCAAAACAAAGTGTGCCGTGAGAATCTGCCTGCAGCTGCCTGACCTGACCTGCCTGCGTCGTCACGACAAGCTTCTCCGCCAGCCTGCAGACGAGCCCCGGTGCATCGCCTCCTCTGCCTCGTGGGCCAATTGCATCCAGCATCTTCTGCTTTTTCTTTTTTTCCCTGCTCGCACTCTTATTCGTCACGGCCGGCGCTTCAGGGCTGCTCTGGGAGGGAGCATCGCCGTCGCAGTGCAGCGCCCGTCTAACAGTCTTGCTCTCAGAGCCTTTACCGCCTTCACAGCAAAACCAGGTATTGATTTATATCCACGCTTCTCTTCATCTCCAGCTCTCTTGCAGCCTCGCCGCCGACTGTCAGACGCCTGACCTGAAGTCCTCCGGTTCTCTTTTCCTCTCCACCCCCATGCCCCTCGCTTCCCTTCGCCGACTGTCCTGCGCACTCTCTGTGCCTCCATGATATCCCGACGACGCTGAGCGAGTCAATGGCGGCAGAATGGCTTCTACCCCGTCCAACAATCGGCTCAAACTGACGCCGTCCAACTCCCCGTTTCTCCCCCGCCCGGCCAGGACTCCCCTGCGTGGCCGGACCTCGCAGGAGTCGCGACTGTCCCTCAAGCGAGTCGTCGGAACCACGTGCCGCTCGCCGACGGGCTTCGACACCGTCAACTCCCTATTTGCGTACATCGCGGGTGGTGCCGTCGTCGCGGTGGATGTCGAGGGCCAGCACTACTCGCAGCGATTCTTCCGTGCACGCCCCTCGGCCGTACCCGTTTATTCCGTAACGACATCTCAGAATGCCCCTTCGACGCCGACGACTACGACGCCAAAGGCCAACGATAGTCGCAACCGAGTGGCCCCCAACTTTAGAGACTCTCAGTACAGCCCCGTTGACTGGGCTGACTCGCCGGGGTCAAAGACGTGGACGAGTCGAGAGCGGATCAAGGCGGCCACCTGCCTTGCTTTGAGTCGGGATGGCAGATATCTGGCTGTGGGAGAGACTGGCTATGCCCCGCGAGTCTTGATCTACAGCCTCCAGGACGCCTCGTCGGATGCTCCGCTGGTGTCCATCAGTGAACACACCTTTGGTGTTAACGCCGTCGCGTGGTCGCCCGACTCCAAGTATTTAGCCTCCCTGGGCGCCGCCAATGACGGCTTTCTCTACGTCTGGAAGATTGACCCTCGCACCGGCGCGGCAAAGCTCTTTCAGCAAAACAAGTGTACATCCTACATCAGCCAGATGGTCTGGGTGGGCAACAGTCTCATCACGCTGGGGCTCCGACACGTCAAGGTCTGGAAGATTGAGGAGGCCCCGGCCATATCTCCGACGAAGCAAAGGCTCTTCAACGAGTCTTTTGCCACCACGCCTCTACCGGGCCGCAACATGCTCCTCGGCGACTTGCTTGAAGCGACGTTTACCTGTGCTGCTGTCGACGGCAAGAGACTCATCATATGCACGGAGTCGGGTGATGTGTGCATACTCGCCGACGATGACAAGCAGATGAAGCTGATCAAGGTTCTCAACCTTAACTTTGCCATCAACACCATCGCCATTCGCGGCAACGTTGCCTATGTCGGTGGCAGGAGCGGCAATTTTGCGACACTTGATGTTGAAGGGGTTCTGGATGGATGCGCGCAGAGTATCTTGGCCACCACGGAAGCTTCAGGGGGCATTGTTGCCTTGGGCTTTCTGACAGACAAGCTGGTGACAATTGACTCGAGACAGTGCATCGACATTTGGAGCCCCGACTTTGTGCCTGGCCAGCAGGTTGAGCCTATTGCGCGTATCCCGATACCAGGGCATGGAGAGCCGATTGCCGGCATTCACGCTCTTCGCAGACCCAACAAGGCCAATGCTGCTTTTGTTACATGGTCGTACGCGGGGATTGTCACCTTCTGGGATACGGACGGCCAGATCAAGTCCTCCATCGAAGTCCCAGTCGATTCTGTTGAGACAGAAGGCGAGCCAGAGGTGGCGAATCAGCTCACGTGTGCCCGGACTACCAGAAACGGGAAGCTTTTGGTCACTGCTGATCGCCAAGGAATCCTCAAGGTGACAGATATCGAGACAAAGGAGTGTCTTTTGGACATCAAGGCGCATTCGTCCGACTGTGTCTGTGTTAGCATATTCGAGGAAGACGACAGATTCGTCATGGCATGTTGCGGGAGGGATCGTACAGCACAGCTGTTCCATAAGAATTCGAGGGGCGATATCGAGCACTTTCAAACTCTCGAGTTCGCTGCCAGGGTTGTTCAAGTGCTGGTGCCAACCGGGGACAAGGTTGTTACGTGCTCCTTGGATCGAACATTACAGGTACACGAGCTGGTCACGAAAGAAGGCGAGCCAGACGTCCTTGCGGCGATCCCTTCCAGGGTCATCTCATTGAAAGCGTCGCCCACGTCCGTGGCCATGAGCCAGGACAAGCGGACCATCTTCGTCTCCCTACTCGACCGATCTGTGTGCCAATTTGATCTCAGCACAGGACGGCAGCTGTGCCACTTTAAGTGCTTGGATGAGGGCGGCGTCGAGTCTGCCGTCCTTGAATCTCTATCGGTCGGGCAGTGGATACCCAAGGACCTTGAGTTCTTACTGGGCTCGTCCAACACGGATAAGTCCGTCAGATTATACGACGCCAACCTGGGTACGTTTCTGGACCGGGAATGGGGCCACACAGAAGCTATCAATGGCGTCTGCTTGGTTGACGATGACGATGGGACGAGGAAAGCCGTTAGCGTTGGATCGGACGGGACCATCATGATATGGACTCTCGATCTGAATGATCCGTCACCGAGATCGATGAGCAGGGATCCATCACCAGCCAAGGAAGTCACCTCAGGTCGACCGACACTCAGGAGAGTTTTGTCCAAGGCGGAGCTGGCCGAGTTTCAGCGCCCGGCTGCGTCTGGAGGCCGTCGGTCCCCTCCACGGCCGCTTCAACGACGATCATCTCGCCTGAACCTCGGCGCGGGCCCTTCCAACCCCAGGACACCAACAGGGACTTTGCAAGCAAGCCCGACCAACAGCACAATTATGGAGGATACACCCTCACGACGGCGTCCGTCGAATGGAAACCAACCCGACAGTCCACCATTGAGCCCCAAATCAAGAGTGACCAGGGCTCCTTCTCTTCCGTCTTTAGGGTCTGCGGCCCGGAAGAAGTCTTCACCAAACCTCCGCGGGCTTGGTACACTGAACACGGCGACAGAACAAGCCTGCCGCACATTGCGAGCATACAGGAAGAAGCTGTCATCCGCAGAGTCTATTACCGCGGAATCACTGACGGAGCTGGACCATGAGCTGCGGCTCACCGCGGCCGCGCTCGGTGACCGGGCAATTCGAAGCAAAGCGATGAACGAGACGGTCCTCAGCGGGCTTCTTGACCAATACTCGGAGAGGCTCGTCACGCTGCTCGACGAAAAATTGCGGCTCACAAGTCAGCCCAAGGAGCGCGATGAGGGTAACCTGAGCGAGGAGCGCCGCCACAGCTCCGTCGACACATCGAATTCATCGTCATCATAACATTCTTTCACATTTGCACTTTTACTTATCCGCGGCCAGTTAGCCAAGGGCGATTGCCGTACAGGGCTGGCCTGAGTTCATGGAGTTATGGGGTGGGATTATTTATTCATATGGAAGGACGGCTATCAGAAGCTTGTCCCAGGGGAAACGAGCGCGCTCACTTGGCTGCTTTTGATATGATACCACTGGGTTTGGAGTTTAACGGTTAGCCACTTACACGTTTCAGAGGGCGCTCTGCCCTCCGCAACAGTGACCTCTCCAGAGATTTCTTCAAGTATCCCTGGCTGCTCTACCAGTCGCCGTGAAATATGTTCTGCACGCTGAAATTGGACAATCCGCCATCACCAGCACGATGCGCGCGCTCGCTTGGAACGTGCTCTCATGTCGGTATGGTCCGTCAGGGGTATCACGTGATTGCGCAATGTTTGGCGCCGTTGCGCATCTTCGCTATTGGGCTAGATTTCTCCCCTCTTCACCCTCTAAAATCGTCCGTTTCACGCGACGTCCACCATCCTCCCGCCAATCACGTGATTTCTAGCCAGAAGATCGCGAACGGGAAAAAAACATCGCCATCGACGCCGCGGGAAGTCAGGAGCGCATTGACGAGAAGCCTCAATATTCACGACTACTTAGCGATATTCTCGAAAACTGCGACATACGACTCGGACTCTCTGAACACGGCTGCTAGGACGCGTCTGGAGGCCCCGGAATGACGTAGGGGAGCGCGACAACTGACGAAAGACCACGGGCAGCGCTCACGCTGGCGCCTCTTCATCTCCTTGCGACGCGCGAAGGTCCCCTCGGTCGTGGGCGAGGCGGACCGCGGGGCATGAATCAGCCGGCAGCCTACACGCCCCTCGAGACGCTGTTCCTCTTCCAGTCGCTGCTGGCGCAAGGAATTGACACGGGAGCGTTTGTTCGCATCTCGGAGCTTCTCAGGAACAATGCGCTCATCAAGGGCGGCGCGACTTATGACGCGGCGCGGCTGACGCCAGACGCGCTGCAGCAGCTCTTCCTGCTGCTGCTACGGGAGGAGATAAAGGGCGACGATGCGCGGCCGGACGGCGCGGATGCCTCCGCGTCACCTGGGTCTCTTAAAAGGAAGCTGGGGAGCCCGCCTCTGCCGTCGTTGAAGGACGCGTACGAACATATCGAGAAGGTCCCTGCGCTGGTCGATCGACTATACTCGCGATATCGAGAACACGTCGTCAAGCAGATTCGAGAGGAGGAGAGCAAGTTTGCCAATGTGCAGAGGGACATCCAGATCCTCGAAAAGGCCGAAAAGGAGAGACTTGCCAAGGCCGCGAGCCAAGGTGCCGCGCCAGTACTTGCTCCCCGCGATGCGAAGACGGTGGCAGCGTCGCACGCTGCCAGCACATCTCCGGTCCAGACGCCAGGCATAGGTATCAAGCGTGGACCGACTCCGAATACGCCGGTCTATCCGCCCAAGCCAGGGGCCCCGACCGCCGCTCATCCCACGGTCGCGCCGCCGAGCCATTTGCCAGCCGGAACGCCGCCTGTACGGCCGTCGCCTTCGCCCAAGCCCGCGAATGCGCCTGGTTCTGTTCTGCAACCTCCGGCAGGCTTCCCTCCGGCCGCATCACGAGTACTGCAGGCGCCGGTCCAGCCCCCGAAGCCAGCCATATCGCCTCGACCAGAGGCAGCGAACAAGCCCAAGGATGCCACTGCACCGCCACAAGCACCAGCGACAACAGCTGGGGCCTTGAAGTGGGAAAAGCCGTATCAGCCTCCACAAGCTGGCCAGACGCCCGTCGCTGGACAGCTTCAACAGGGCCTCCCAGCCAACGCCGCTGGTCCACTGAAGGGACAATCACCGCAGCAATGGCAGCAACAGCAAGCCATGCAGGCGGCCGGTGCGGCATCACAACCTAGGCCATCTCCAGGCAAACCAGTATTGGTGTCTCCTCAGACGACTAGCCAACTAGCAGCACCATTGCAACCCGGCCCTCCTCGATCGCCCGCGACAGCAACAGCATCGCAAGCTCGGCCTCCGTCAACAACACCTGTGCCTCCTCCCGGACGGCCGATCCAACCGCAACAACCCCAGCAAGCCCAACAACAGACTCCACGACCAATTGCCTCTGCATCTCCAGCGACACAAAAGGCTGTCCCGGGACCCGTCGCTGCCCCTCAGAAGCTGGCCCAGGCTCAAATTACTGCCCAGTCTGGGCAACGAACTTCTCCGTCCGCCTCTCCCGCACCTCTTGCTTCCCAGAAGGAGAAGCCATACACCTCGCCTTATGCTACCCAGCCTCCGCGGCCTGCCATTCCTGAGCACATCATCAGGCAAGCGGCAGGAACGCCTGCTGCCAGGCGTCTCAGCCCCGTGGCGGCGCCGCAAACCCCCAGATCAACGACACCTGCCATTAGTAGAGGCTTTGGGACCAAGTGGGCGTCTCAGTCGACTCCGTCAACCCCAGGCCCGATCGTGGCGGAGCCAGAAAGCCCCGCGTACGAGCCTGTCAGCCCCCCTCCGCGTACTCCGTCGATTTCTTCAGATACAGCAAAGGCTAGCACGAAGAAGCCCATGCCCAAACCTACACCCCAGGGAGAGCCCACGGCATCCAGAACACGTGGCCGACCACCTCGTCAAGCTCGTTCGAGCGTCACGCCCTCTGTAAGTGGAACTCGAAGAAGCCAGTCGGTGGCGTCGCAGACGGATGAGCTGTCCTTGGACTACTCGACTCTATCCACCAAGATCAAGAAGGAAGCCCTGACTCCTCGGCCACACGACGATGCTGGCGACACGACGGCGGACGAGAGCGTGCACGGCCGACCACACATGGCGACGCCTGGCAGTGTATCCTCGAGGCTCGCGAAGCGGAAGCGGCAGGAGACACCGCCGGAACCAGCAGCGCCTCCAAGCCATGTGCTGTGGACTCGAGGGTTCACCAAGGTGTCGTCCTCGGCGTTGGACCAAATCTCGAGCCATCGAGATGCCAACATGTTTGCGACTGGAGTCCGAGAAAAGGATGCCCCAAATTACCGCCAGATTGTGCTGCAGCCGCAGGACATCACGTCCATCCGCTCCGCGATCAAGCAGGGCAACAAGGCTGCGGTCCAAGCAGCAAACAGCCTTCCTGGAGGCGACCCTGGCACGGCAAGCGTGTGGCTGCCCCTTTCAGAGGACCTTGTCCCACCAAGAGGCATCATCAACAGCGCCCAGCTGGAGCGGGAACTTGTCCACATGTTCTGTAACGCCATCATGTACAACCCGGATCCCGACCGGGGTCTCGGCGCGACCTTCGTGAAGCGCTCGCAGGACGAGGAGGAGGAGATCGTCGGCTACCACCTCGACGAAAATGGCGTGGTCAAGAACACGCGGAGCATGTTCGTCGAGGTGGAGAAGCTCTTGGGCGACCTGCGTAGCGCCGAAAAGGAGCGTGGCGTGCCGCCGTTGTCGTCTACGCGCCAGGCCAGTGTGGCGACTCCAGCTGACGACACTGCCGAGGACGAGGATGAGCTGGCGGGAGACGGCGGTACTGCCGCTAGCATCGTGAAGAGGCGGCGCATCAACACGAGAGGTTGAGCGGCCGCGACATGAGCGGATTCTTTTGGAGGCTAGTCGGTACTGACTCCCACGTGTTTAGCTTTGAGCCGGGGATAGCGCGCGAGCATGAAACTTCGCAAACAATAATGCGTTACAACTTAACCTCACTTTGCAACCGTTTCTCGGATTAATGATATTATTGTGACATGAGTCTACTGCTGGCTGGAATAATATGCCATATACAGAATCCTGAACGCCATCCCCGTGGTTCATGACGCCGGCGCCGTGCTACGTCTCCCAATTGCTAGCCCGTAATGTTGCTCCCGTGCTTTCCCATTCATTATAGCGATTACTCCGCTTCCACTTACTCTAATTTCGTCACACCATGAGATCCGCTGGACCGATTACTCCGCCCTTCTTTCTTCGCGTCCACGGGGAGCGTCTTGCGCGGCCAGTCTGGACAGATGTCGATCTTCTCGCGCGGGAACCACCACTCAAGCAGGAGGAAGAAGAGGTAGTCAATGACGACACACAGGCAGAAGAGCTTGCCAGCCCAGATGCCGCAGCCGTAGTAGCGCTTGAGGCGATCAATGAGGGCGAAGTTGCGGACGCGGCTGCCGTTGTAGCCACCAGTGTCGAAGCCGTAGAAGTCCTCCTCGGGGATGGTGCCGCTGATGCCATCGTAGACACGTTCTGTGCGCAAGGCAACGTTGGCCCATGAGTACATCTTCTTGACCTGGTCGTGGAACTTGTCGGTGCGCACTTTGCCGGCGCGGACGGCGGCGATGGCCTTGCCCGTGGCGAGGACGAGGTCGTCCTCCTCGGGCTTCGCAAAGGTGGTCATGTGGGAAGGTAGGACCTCCGGGATGCCGCCAACTTGGGTGCAGACGACGTAGAGTCCGCAGCTGGCTGCCTCCACTATGACAGTCCCGAAAGCCTCGGTCAGGGAAGGGTGGAGGTAGATGTGGCCGCGGATCATGACGTCGCGGACGTCCTCGTGGCGGATGGGCCCGAGCATCTCAACGCGATCCTGCAGAACGTTGGTCTCGATCATCTGCTCTAGGTCAATGGCTTTGGGGCCCGAGCCGGCGATGACGAAGCGTGTGTTGGGGTGGTTCTCGAGGATGCGGGGAATGGCGGCAGTGAGGAGGTCGGTGCCCTTGTTGTAGAAGAGGCGCGAGATGACGACGATGGTGATCATGTCGTCGGGGCTGAGGCGGTTGGGCGAGGGCTCAGGGGCAAAGCCAGCGCCGGGGGATGCTGGGTAGTGCCGAGGCCGGAAGTTGTCGGCAACGACGGCGTTGGGGATGACGGAAACCATGAGGGGATCTAGGGAGGCGCGGAGGACGGTGTTTTCCTTGCTGGCAGCAGCATTGTTAGCTCGACTCTCCGAGATTCTCACATGTAGTCCGAACTCACCAAGTGTGGCTCACGCAGATGCTGTGGTCCACGTCGCTCAGGGTGAACTTGAGCAGCTTGTTGGTCAAGATGCTCGCCGCGTCGGCGAAGCCAAAGAGGGAGTGGTCGGTGAAGACGGTGCGCAGGCCCATTGTCCTGGCGTGAAGGATGCCCTCGTGACACAAGCTGCTCAGACTGCCGTGGCCGTGGACGATCTCGATGCGCTCGCGGATGCAGATGTTGCGCAGGACGGGGAAGAAGGAAAAGACGGTGGGAAAGGTGGTGGCGCGGTAGACGACGAAGAAGGGTACGTGGTAGACCTTGAGGCCGTTGGTGAGGTAGCGAATGCCTTTGCGATCGTCATACGCGTGCGTGATGATGATGACCTTGTGTCCGCGGTCGATGAGCTTGCTCGAGAGCTGGTAGATGTGTGATTCGACGCCGCCGGGCTGCGGGAAGAAGAAGTCGCTGACCATGGCGATGTTGTATGTGCGGCGCGCCATGGCGACGGGCTGCTGCGAGCGCAGGGCTCGCAAGCGGGCTTCTAGACGGGCCAATTGCTGTTGCCGCCGCGTCGAGGGCACAGTCCACGCATCTCATCCAGCGAGGACGCGATGCCGGTGGTGGGCGGCTTGGAGGCCGTCGTGTAGCTGTTAAGGGAGCTTGGGATGACGATGTCGGTTGGAGTCGCGACCCCGGCTTCCTTCAGCGGGCTAGGCGCACAGGCGGGCTGATACGGCTGGCGGTGGGGCGTGGCAGAACCGCGATAAGGCCCGCGACCGCCTAAATTTTTGGAGCATGTCCGAGCTTCAGCCAGCATCTGCCAGGAAGCGCCATTGCCCTCCACCACACACCGTCCAGGGTTTCTCTCCCTGCCGTGGAAGAGAATTCGGCCAGGAAATCATGTACGCGCGGTACGTCCCTCCGGCAAAGGCCTCCAAGGCCACTGGCGGGCCAAAGCAAGGTGTGCCGGCCGCGCCAGAACCGAAAGTCGCAGCTCCGGACGCACCATCCCCCGCCAGGGCCGCTGACGGCTTCGGCTACGCTCGCTACGTGCCCGGATCCAAGCCCGCCAAGAAGGTGGAAGAGACGCCGTCGATCCAGTACTTCAATGACGAGGCCAGTCCGCCCAATCCTAAGCGGAAGAGGGAGAACGCCGACGAGTCCCACGAGCCAAGCCGATCCGGAAACAAGAAGCCCAAGAAGGGGGACGAGCCTGACGGCGTGAAAGAAGCAGCAGCACAGCAAGATGCAGTGCCAAAGAAAAAGAAGAACAGACGGAAGAGGAAGCAGAGGACCATGGCTGACTCGGACTCCTCGGAGGAGTCCGAGGATGAGCAACCCAAGTCTCAGTCCGCCGCCCCGGCCCTCTCACCCCAGCCAGAGCCCGAGCCCGAGCCCTCGAATTCAATAATAGAGGTCGAGCAAGACAACAAAGCCGACAAGAAAAAGCGCAAAGAGAAATCGAAAAGTAGGAAACAAGAGGCAGACACCGCCGAAACGATACCAGAGCAGGAAGACAACGACATCTCCATGGTTGATGTGAATGAGCAGGCCGAGGACGCTGAGATGGCCCCTGTCCCGGACCAAGAGGGCACCAAGGAGAAGAAGAGGAAGAAGGAGAAAAAGAAGAAGACGGAACAGATCGAATCGGCCGAGGATGCGCTGGACGTAAACGCCCAAGACTCGCGCCATAGGGCAGTCCTCGAGCGGAAAACAAAGTCTCTGAAACTGGCAGGCGAGGTTGCGCAAGGGAATGAGGCTGAATCAGAAGAGGAGCCGGCCGAGCTGCATGGCCTGGAACCGCTGCCGCAACCAGCTGTTGTTCCTGAGGACGATTCGAAACCCACATACGATACCCTTCCTGCTTGGCTGGCGAACCCTGTTCGTGTTTCTCAAGACACACGGGCGAAGTTCCAGGACCTTGGCATTGCACCGAGACCAGCTCGCATTCTAGAGCAGAGGGGTTTTGCAAAAGCATTTGCCGTCCAGACGGCTGCGATACCTCTATTGCTACCGAGCAGCAAGAACCGCCCTGGAGATGTCCTGATCTCTGCGGCCACAGGCTCAGGAAAGACATTGGCGTATGCTCTGCCCATCGTGCGCGATATAAGCCAGGGAGTTGTGACGAGGCTTCGGGCACTTGTGGTCCTGCCGACGAGAGAACTCGTGAAGCAAGCGCAAGAAGTCTTCGAAGTGTGTGCCAGGGCCTACGACGGAGAGGACCGGAAGAAAGTGCGGATTGGCATCGCCGTAGGCAGCCAGTCGATCAAGAATGAACAGGAGACGCTGATGGAGAGCGAGTCGCGATACGACCCCGTGGCCTACAAGGCGATCCAGGAGCAAAGCCGACAGCAACGGGCACAGGACGCGGCCTCCGCCGACGTTGATGACATACTCGACCATAGCGCAGAGGAACGCGACCCCCGACTCGGCGCCTGGGAAGGCCAGGTTGTGGATTTCTCGTCCAAGGTGGACGTCTTGATCTGCACGCCTGGACGGTTGGTGGAGCATATGGACCAAACTCCCGGCTTCAGTCTGGACTACGTCAGGTGGCTCGTCGTGGACGAAGCCGACAAAATCCTGGCCCAGAGCTTCCAAGGTTGGCTAGACCTGGTGCTGAAGAAGTTCCAGGTCAACAAATTCAGCGCCCGCGACTGCCCCGACATGGAGTATTCCGGAGTCCGCAAGGTGATTCTCAGTGCGACGCTGACGAGGGACCTGAGCCTGCTGAGTCAACTGGCCCTACGGAGGCCACAGCTTATAGTCCTGGAGAGCGACGGCGCGGTTGAGATTGCCGAGCACACTCTTCCGGCGTTGCTCAAGGAGTTCG
The DNA here is from genome assembly GCA_024340005.1 of Tolypocladium tropicale. Taxonomy (NCBI): domain Eukaryota; kingdom Fungi; phylum Ascomycota; class Sordariomycetes; order Hypocreales; family Ophiocordycipitaceae; genus Tolypocladium; species Tolypocladium tropicale. The sequence continues at coordinate 39,950 of JALHBU010000029.1, read as the reverse complement.
CGATCCGAGTCCACGAGACGAACCTCAAGCCCTTGTATCTGCTTGATCTTCTGCGAGGGCAGCACATGAGCGGCACGAATGCGAATGTGAACGGCGAAGTCGCTGCAGTATCAGAGGAGCAAGATGGTGATGCCGACTCGGACAGTAGTTCAGACACCTCCTCATCCTCATCCTCGGATTCGGACTCGGACTCGAGCTCAGACTCGGATTCAGACACCACTTCTGACTCTTCAGATACGAGCCCCGATTCCGATATCCGCCCGCCAAAGTCTACGCTGCCACACTCTCTCATCTTCACAAAGTCAAATGAGTCTGCTCTGCGTCTCTCACGGCTGCTCGCCTTGCTCGACGGATCTTTGACGGCACAAATCAGCACAATCACTTCTACCACGCCTACGCATATCCGTCGCAAGACGCTACGAGCGTTTACGACGCCTTCCTCACCGGTTCGCCTCATCATCGCCTCTGACCTGGTCGCCCGTGGTATAGACATACCGAAACTGGGGCACGTCATCAACTACGATCTGCCGCCTAGCGTTGCCGGCTACGTTCACCGTGTCGGCCGCACAGCGCGTGCCGGAAGGTCTGGCTGCGCGTGGACGCTGGTTGGAGACGACGAAAGCGGCTGGTTCTGGGGCAAGATTGCCAAGGGCCAGGGGGTGAGACGCGCACAAAAGGTTGAGCGTATCAGGATAGAGGAGATGGACGAGGAGCGCGTGAAGCTGTACGAAGATGCCTTGGCGAAGCTTGGAAAGGAGGCACTCGAGATGAGGAGGAGATGAGATGAGATGAGTAGCAGGATAAGAACAAAGATTAATGTCAATTGACGTGGTTCAATGCCAGCTGCGTGCAGCTCAGCAACCTACGCAGCAGCAAGACTTCTGTACTAGTGGTTACTGGATGTGTCTCGCTCTGCCTCCGTCCCCGGCGCTGTCTCGCTCTCCCGCACAGCGCCGTATCCGCTAGGTGCGGCTTCTCGACGGGAAGCCGTCTCCTCGTCGCCGGCCGAGAGCAGTGCTCGGCGGTCTTCATCGTACGGATCGCCCTGCTTCCAGCTTTGACTCCGCAGATCCGTCCACCAAGCTGTGCGTTCCTTCATCATCAGCAAGCCCAGGATCTGTCGCTTTCGTCAGCCGCTGCACCTGGACATTGGGGGGAAAGGAAGTTGCTGGCCCACCTGGATGAGCCCGACGGCGATCACGACACCAAAGTCGAGAGCAGACGTCGCTTGCATGGCGCTTCTCCACGGGGCCATGCACGGCTCAGTCCGGTTATACATCTCTACACATCTCTGCTGGCCGCCAAACGGATACGCACGATCATCCAGGTCGTCAAGCCCGCAGCAGCGGTAGGTATCCTGCACGAGACGTATTGATTCGCCGTCTTGAGCAGCGAAGAGCGAGTCCCACTCGTACTCGAGAACAAAGTCGAGGGCAGGGGACGGCACGACTCCCTCGAGCAGCAGGGCGGCGAGGACGACGGTGACGAGGGATTGCAGGCCCTGTAGGATGACGGGAGCGAGGCGCACATGGAGATTCCGGGGCGAGGCGTCACCCGCGCAGGCGTGTGATGCGCGCAGCAGGTTCGGATAGATGTAGGCGTTCAAGAAGGCGGCGATGGGCAGTATGACGGCGAGGACGGTGATGGCGGGTGATATGGGCAGCGAGAGGTGCGTAGTGTGGAAGTGGACGACCCTGGGCGTGTCAGCAGCTGACGGGAGCGCAGCATTGAAGGCACTCAGAGGGATGAACGAACACGGCGACGGCGAAGAGCACGACGCTGGCCTGGATGCGCGTCAGTCGAGGCTCGCGACGGGTGGTATAGATAAACCGAGACGTCTCGCGACTTACAAGCATGTACACAACCCCGGGATTCACCATCGCGCCGGCCGGTTGTTGAACTCTGTACGGGTTCTCATCCGCACGTCTTCAGAGTATGCGCAGTCGAAGAGGTCCCAGGCGACGAGGGGAGATGGGAACAAGAGGGAGGAGAGCAGGAGCGAGACATTGAAGAGGTGAGGTCGTCTGCGTGTCTCACCCCAGCTAGCCATTGGCTGCCGGAGCGCCCGTCGCCGGCGCGGGCGGGCATTGGTGACGGCCGCGACCCCGCGCAAACTCACGTCATGGCCGCGCCGGCGGTAACCCTATCCTTTTTTTCGCGGCGGGTGCGGCGTCTGTTGGCTAACGGATCCGTCTGGTGATGCCATGGAGGAGGGTCGCCGGGGTCCTGTCGTACGTTGGGTGGTGGGCGTGGTCTGTTGGAGTGGAGGCGGGATTGCAGGGGCCTTCATCGTCATATCTATCGGCCGCAGCGACAGCTTGCTGGCCTGACGCTGAGCAAAGGCTGTGGAGACGATTCGTATTCGAAGATTGACAAAGGCTACGATACCGCATTTGCAGGCAAGACGGGTGCGTGATTGAAGTCAGAGCGACACTCAACTGCCGTCGGCGTGCAACTTGGATTCCACTTACACGACGCCAATGTCCTGGTACAAGGCTGTTACAGCAATCGAAATTCTCTAAATCATGGCCATCAGATATCAAACTGGTTACCAATGTGTGCAAACTTGTCGTCCTTGCAGGCAAAATACACCAGTGTTTGAACTTGAACCAAACACTCTTATTGTCGTTGGCGCGTAAGCTGCAGGGCACTTACACGAACATACTCGTCATGGTACGAGATTGCATCAGTAATCGACACTTGCTCAAGTATGTACGCATTCAATAAGTAGCACGCTAACTAGAAAATATGTGACATCCAACGGCCAGTTCTGATGCATGGCTATATATCAACCTCGTCGGTCAGCGGCAATATATACGTCAGTTCATTTGGATAGCTCGATCCGGCACACCGTCCCTCATCCCTTACTGCGAGACGTTGTTAAAGGCCAGCAGGTTTACGGTGCCGCGGGACTGGTTCGTGATGGCATTGGGCGTGGCGAGCTCGCGGATGCGGTCGCAGAGGGCCTTGGTCCCGGAGAGGCCCTCGAGAGAGCCCAGGTAGGCGGCGAGGCCGACGATGTGCGGCGTAGCCATGGACGTGCCAGTCTTGCGGGTCTAACAAAAAGTCAGTTACACGCTCTCGAGCTGTCGCCAGGTGTCGCCGCTTCTACTCACCGTGCCGCCGCCGGTGCGCGTGGACAAGATGTCGACGCCCGGGGCCAGGATCTTGACGGCCTTGCCGTAGTTGGAGTTGCTGTAGCGGGTGTCGTCGACGGCAGTGCCACCCACGGTGCACACCGAGGGCTCCGAGGCGGGCGACACGGCCGAGGCATCCCTGTTCTCGTTGCCGGCGGCAACGCCGACGAAGACGCCCGCGTCGACGAGGTTGCGCGCCGCGCTGTTGATGGCGCTCGAGTAGCCGCCGCCCAGGCTCATGTTGGCCAGCACGCCCTTGGGGCAGTTGCGGTTCTTGGAGTCGGTCACGACGAGCTCCATGCCGCTGATGATGGCCGAGTTGTCGCCGAAGCCGTCGTCGGCCAGCACCTTGATGCCGAAGAGCTGCGTCTTCTTGGCCACGCCGTACGTGTTGCTGCCCACGGTGCCGGCCACGTGGGTGCCGTGGCCGTGGCCGTCCCCATCCTCGCCTTCGTAGTAGCTCTTGATCTGCTGGGCTCGTCCGCCAAACTCCTGTCAAGTTCCGGGTTCAGCAACTCAAGCCTCCTTCGTGTGCTTTTCCCGCTTGCTTTTGGCTGGTTGAACTTACAGGGTGCTCGACGTAGATGCCCGTGTCGAGAATGTACGAGCAGGTGCCCTCGCCGGCGCTGTCGTCGTAGACATACGTGGTAGACCCTTTTTCGCGGTGCGAGATGCGGCCCAGGCCCCAGGGGGCGTTTCTCTGCTCCACGGCGGCCGTGACGTGTGACTTGCCGTCCTGCTCAATGTACTCGACCTGCGTGACGTCAGGGCGCTACTCTTTAATGTTGCAGAGAGGAAAATGTTTGGGGCAGCCACTTACATCGGGGTGGTCTCGGAGAGTGTCAAGCGTGGCCTTGTCAAGCGTAGCCGCGAAGCCGCTGAAGACGTTGTTGTATACGTGGTCGGCATCGCCCGTCAGCGACTTGAGTGCGTCCTCGAGTGAGGACAGGGCACTTCCGTCGCGGAACTTGACAATGTACTTGTCGGCGATGAGCTGGGCATCGCCGCGCGGGACCAGCAACGGGGCCGGCTCGGCGCGCTTGGCCGGGGCGGCGGCCGCCAGGGGTAGGAGGGCTAGGAGCAGAGACAGACGCATCTTTCAGGCTTTTGTTTTAGAAGGGAAGAAAGGGGATTGCTGGAGCTGCCTGTATTCTTGCACAGAGAGGAGCAACTCAACGTGGTCAACAGCTGGACAGTCGTCTCTATTTATCCTGCTTGTCGTGGCTATATCTGCTTGGCTCCGGACGGACCATGAGATGTGATTCATACCAGAGAGGCATCCATACATCTAAGCTGCCGTCATCCACCTGCCCATAAAGGAAGCCGTCTTTGCTGAAGCCCAGTCTGAATGTTCAGGGGTGAGAAGTGACGGAGTCTCCCGAGCAGCGTGGCCGGGCATGCCAAGTCGACCGACTGTCAGGATATGTCTGCCCACATCCGAGCCTGTTTTCTTCTTACTCGGTGCAATCATCTTTCTCGGGCCATATCTTCTTTGCGAGAGCATGAATCGTGTCCCGTGGCTGCACATGGCATGGAAGCTGAGCGTTGGGAGGCTCCCATTGACGGTCTTTCAAACCTGGAATGAGAGCTCACGCAGCGACGAGCAAGACACTTCCATGGCCGCCTTGGATCAATGGCGCCACTGCCTCCAGAATTGACGAGCGTGGTAAGGAATAAGACTAGAAAGTAGTAAAGCTGACGGGTAAATGTCTCCTTGCCTTGCCAAAACACTGCAAGGATGTATGCCCCTGCACACCACCGAGGACCTGCCGCGATAAGATAGGAGAGTTACCCATTGCATGTATTACACAACTTGGACTGCTTCCCTTCAAAAACTCAATGCCATTTCCGGCTGTTGAACCCGCGGCATACCAGGTACGAGCGACGGCCGCGCGAGTCACGAAACGACTCGTCGCGCCAAGCGGACGAAATACATAGCCCACACGCAGCTACCGACGCTGGAGCAGACAAGCGGCCTGCCCAACGCAGCATGTCGCTCGTCGATCAACCAGTTCCAGAACCCCTTCTGCCGAGGCCTGTGGGCAGAAGCTCCAACCCACCCCTGCCCTGTGGCTTGCGCGCCCAGAGGTAAGCTTGTATCAGTTAAGGTTTAGGCTCGAACGGCCGTTGCGTCCGGCTGATGTCGCGACTTACACGTACCATCCCAGACCCGGCTGCTGATCCGGCACGCAGCCCACGCAGGAACCGGACCCCGGCGGAGATCGCGCTTATCATGCTGCTTGCTGCACCTCGCCGAGCCTGGAACTCCGGCTCGTGCGCAGTGGCCGGTTGTTGCGGTGAGAGGAGACGGCTCTCGCCGAGGAGCGCCCATATCAATCGACCTTGTCGTTGAAACACCGTCCGATGTTCCGTCTCGGGCATACGCTGTACACTTCAACAAAGAAGAGGCAGACCACATGCATGCCGCTGTGGGGTGCAGACCGGCCCCAGGAAGTTGGGGACGCTCGCCTCATGTCATCGTAATCGGCTCTGGAAATTGGAACTCTGACCGAAAAAGCTTCTCTTTCTCCCCCGTTGCAATCGGCCTTCCTCTTCCGACTGCCGCGCCGTGATCTTATGGTGGGCCTCTCCTGATTAACTTGCGCCCTTCCCCCGCCCTCCGTCATCAAGTCTCCATCGCTACCAGGAGCGCAAGAGACACACCTCGGTCGCTCGAGCAGCGGCCTTCCCAATCAAGCCAATCTAGTGTCCAGTTTCCCCTCAATCAACACGCGTGTGGCTTTTACAGGCATCACGCAACCCGTGGGGGTTCCAACCGCCATGAAGGCCCCGGCTTACGACGTGAACACAAACGAGCGCTGGCAGGTATAAGCCGCACCGTCGGATAACGCTTTCACCAATTCTCGTCCACGACTACCGCAGCCGGACCGCCGCTTGGGGCTTACTACCACCTCCTGACTTGGGCAGGCCGGGCTTGGCCACTCTTTCCGGACGAGAATTGCAGTCACTCTATGGCGCGACGCTTCGCCGGAGGAGCTCAGAGTAGAGGCTATGGGGCTATGCCAGCACTACGGCCATCACGACATTTTCGCTCTTACACGGGAACAACAACTCGTCTTACTACAGGTAGTCTCATGCATGCGGATCCTTGCGAGGAACACTGATAATCTGAAGTGAGCAGCCACATGTTACCACGGTAGCAAGAGGCAGCACGCTCGTGATCTGCTTGGCATTTGATGGGAAGATGCAACATGCACTTCCCAACACGAACGAGAAACGACTTGTTGATTGAAAATGCTTTTGGAGCAAGGAAAACTAGCTCAATGACCGTGAAGTACCTTAAACAGCGGTCAAATCGAGTCTGTCCAAGCAGCCTAAGAGAGTCAAGAATGCTGCATTGTTGAGCCGGCCAGTCCGGGGATTGCGCTTTGACGAGCAGTCACCAACTAAACCTATCGCTTGCCTGTCATGGCAAGCCCAGTTTGATACGCAGGGCCCCCCGCGACCAGACCCTTGCCGTCGGTCGCGTGTTTCATGAGTTTCTGTGGGGGCTTGGCTTGAAATACTTTGAATCAGACCACAGATGGCGTCTTCGTAGCATCACATAGGGCGGCATTTGGTAACACTATTTCGAAACGCAGTCGACTCTCTTAGAGTATACCTACCTACCTGTACATTTGGAAGCCTTGTGTTCTACTATAGGTACCTGTAACAATATCAGACGGGAGTTTGGTCTCTACAGGTAGAGACTGGAGCCTACAAAATATCTATCGGGGGCTTTGTTCGCATGTAGGCTTAGTTCTAATATAATTTTCTTATTTTTCATTTTGCCAATTGTGTCCCAAAAATATAAGCTCCTTGGAAAACATCCATTGGATGGAAGCTTTAGACAAATATGCCAGGACTCTCTCTGCAGGTTCGGAGTATATGTAGCTTACACCAGACGCCTCCCTCACCACAGAAGAGGCACTCGGTACCTACATGTATTTTCGACGGCCGCGCCGTGACCGGTTTTGGAACGTAGATTTTTAAAATCGCATTAGAATTACCTCAAATTACATTTTCTTGCTAATAAGGAGTTGGCTTGATCCCCTGGACCAGCGATTCGGCAGCTCTCGCTCCTTCAACACGACGCTTGGGCAACACTGCGGGCATGATTTGTTTTGGCGGGCCCAGTAAGGCAAGCCAGGCGGCCCCACTTAAAAGTCGCTGTACGAGCCAGCATCCAATCCGACTTCTACCACCAAACCACCACCTATTACGCTCAGGACCGCATCGCTTCACGACATCGCAACGGCGCAGGCGGCAAGCACCAAAGGCGTCGCAGAGCTGCCGGTGCACGGCTCGAGGGAGTCGCCATGTCTTCCATATATGAGCTGGAGCCGCAGCCGACGGCATCGGCCATCGTACACACGACGCTAGGAGAGATCTTGGTCGAGCTGTTTGCGAAGCAGACGCCGCTGACCTGTCGGAATTTCCTCCAGCTGAGCCTCGACGGATACTACGACGGCACGATCTTCCACAGGCTGGTGCCCAACTTCATCCTGCAGGGCGGTGACCCCACCGGCACCGGCAACGGCGGCGAGTCGATCTACGATGGAGGCGCGTTCAGCGACGACCTGGGCCCCTGGCCCATGGACGAGCGCCGCGGCAAGAATGCGGGACCGACAGGCATCAACTTCAAGGACGAATTTCACTCGCGCCTAAAGTTCAACCGACGCGGTCTCTTGGCCATGGCAAACGAGGGTCGACCCGACACCAACGGGAGCCAATTCTTCTTCACCCTGGACAAGACCGAGGAGCTGAACGGCAAGAACACTCTGTTTGGAAGAGTCGCGGGTGACACGATATACAACCTGGCCAAGATTGGGGAGTCAGAGGTGGACGAAGCCTCCGAGCGACCGCTGTATCCCGTCAAGATCCAGAGAATTGAGATCCTGGTGAACCCTTTTGACGACATGCAGAAGCGATCGAGAGTGGCGACGCAAGACAAAACAAAGGCGACCGCGGCAAAGGACAAGAAAAAGAAGAGGAAAGGCGGGAAGCAGCTTCTCAGCTTCGGCGGAGATGAAGGGGAGGACGACGAGCCTGTGTTCAAGAAGCTCAAGTTCGACACAAGGCTCATCGCGGAGGAAGAGCCCGAAGAGGCGAAACCTCGAGAGGCGAAAGCTCCCAAAATGCAGGACACAAAGCGCGAAAAGCCAGCGAAACTTGTGACGGCTAAGCCGCCGACAGACCAGGCTAATTCAATGGAGGACTCTGGATCGAAGGCCAAGGACTTGCCGGCGGAAGCATCGACGTCAAAACTACGAGCAAGAGAAGCATCACCGGAGAGCTCGCCGGAGCCGGAGCCTCCGAAGAAGACGGCGCTTGAAAAGGCCAACGAAGAGATGGCGGCCTTGAAAGCTTCAATGAGGCGGACAATACACTCCGAGCAGCCCGTGAAAGAAAAGCACAAGTCTGCCCTGGACTCGATGATACCGGAAACCTCGATTCGAGGACGCAAGAGGCGGCCAGCGGGCAATAATGCGGTCGGCAGCGAGGACTCTGCGACCCTACGGATGCTCAAGGCATTTCAGTCGAAGCTCGACGCAGCCCCACCCGAGAAGGACGCAGCGCAGTCATCAAGTTTGAAGGACGACAATGATGGCGACAAGCAAGCCCCGGACGAGGAAGCGGAGCTGTGTGACCTGCACTTCATCGCCAACTGCCAGAGCTGCACGCAGTGGGACAAGCAGGAAAAGGAAGACAGCGACGACGAGGGGTGGATGTCGCATGCCCTGTCCTTCGCCGCGGATAAGCTGGGTAAGGATCTCAGCAATCGCAAGAAGGCAGAGGAAGAGCTCGTGGTCATCGACCCGCGAGAGAAGGCGCGCACACTCAAGGAGGAGAAGCGAGCCCAGCGAGATGCGCGAGCAGGTGGATCTGGACGAGAATGGGACCAGTCGAGAGATCAAGCGCGCAATGCCCAGCTGGCACGGGCTGCGTCGCTTGCGGGGAGAGGAGCCAAGTGAGCAGGCGTTTTCTTCGCGTCAGACATGTAGTAAGATTTCCCGGCAGCGGGATGCAATGAGTGATCAACGATACCCACCAAGCGCCGCTAGTACCAAGCGCAAGTCCGAACCATGATATTATTATGTGACGGCTGACGGCAACCACTCACGAGAGGTTGGTGCCAGGCCTAGTCCTATCGCGTTTAATTTTCCATTCCCTTTTCCGTCTCAAAAACTGCGGCTTGACCGCTTTTGTTTGCCGTCGGACAAGAGGATTGCGTTTCGGTTGTGAAGGATATCAATTGACTTGTACGGAGGACGGAGTGTGGAGTATTAGGCAATGACACTCACTGGAGACCCTGGATCCATTTGCATGCAAGCAAGGGCCCGTGTGGCGCCTGGTTGGAGACTACAGCGTCACGTGGTTTCGGACTACGCGACCCAGCTTGCCAGCCTCGCTGTGGGCGGTGTAGCCCGGCAGAAATGTTTCTTCCGGGGATGACATCGTAGGCAGACCCACCGTCTCATGCGGGATCGTGCTACTAGCATTTTACGACTGGCCTTGCATTCTACGGTTGGCCTTGCATTCAACAAGCCTCCACCACGTCTTTGGCTGGAGCTGCTCATCATTCCCGTCGCTTTTGTCGTCTTCCCTGGTAGCTTCGGAATTATACAGCCTTACTTCGGGTCGAGAACCTTGGTCTGCACCACATCGGACCTGGATTGAACGATAGCACGCCGCCCGACGCGCGCTCTCCGCTTCGCTACATCCGCAATATCTTGATCGCCGCGTTCGAGACCACACCAACCGACCGACCGACCGCCTTTGAGGCGAGGCGTTGTTCATAGCGCCTGCGTTCTGCCGCCTGCTTGGCTTGCACTCTGTGTGACGCCATTGCTGCCGCGCCCATCCTTCGCCCCGGCTGTGTAACGCAAGCCGACTGCGACGACCGTCCCGCCGCACGTCGCAACGACAAGAGATTCGTCTCCAAGCGTGCTTCACCTAAAGCCCCTGCACCTTGCGACGAGCACCAGAACGCGACCGTGCCGAAGACTCCGGGTCAAGTGTTTGTCCTTCGCGAACCTTCTGCCCCCGCAGTTGTCTGCAGGGTCCCATCAGGCCGCACCGGACGCCAAAGGCTCCATCCTTTGCACGCGCGGGCGCGACCGATTGAGCGACCACGCGCAAAGGCGGCTCTCATGTCTGCGTCCAATCCGAGAAAGCGAGCAGCGCCTGGTGTTCAACAACCCATGGTACCGTATCAGCAGCGTGTGCCGCAACCGTACACGGCGGAGAATGGAGTTGGAGTTGCAGACCCGATGATGAGATGGAATGGTGGCGGTGATGGCTCCGAGTTCGTCGACACTTCGGGCCATGCTGTGAATCAGTTTGGCCTCGTTCATCCGCAGCCGCAGTTCACGCAAACCGTCCCAACGCCCTCCAACTCCCTCGCGCGTCGACCCATGAACCAGGCCCTGGTGCCGACCAACTCACGAACCGACTTCGACCCTTTGATCGGGCCGTGGAGCGGCTTTGATGACGACAGCAATGCGCTGCTGTCGCGCAATCCTGTCGAACAAGACAACGTTGAGGTGTTGGAGGAGATGGCGGCGAAGGCGAAGAGAGAGTCACAAAGCAAACGCAAGCAGATTCCCCCCTTTGTGCAGAAGCTCAGCAGGTTCGTACATTCATGGGTGCCGGGCAAGGCAGGTTCATGTCAAAAGCTGACCAATTCCAGTTTCCTCGAGCAGCAGAAAAACACGGATCTCATTCGCTGGTCCGAGAAGGGAGACTCATTCATCGTCCTGGATGAAGATGAGTTTGCCAAGACACTAATTCCGGAATTGTTCAAGCACAACAATTACGCGTCATTTGTCCGGCAGCTGAACATGTATGGCTTCCACAAGCGCGTGGGTCTGTCGGACAACTCGATGCGGGCCAGCGAGCGCAAGAACAAGAGTCCAAGCGAATACTACAACCCCTTCTTCCGGCGAGGACATCCCAATTTGCTGTGGCTCATCAACAAGCCTAAAAGCGGGAGCAAGGCTAAGAAGGGCGGAAAGAATGCGGAAGGAGAGGGTGAAAGCGACGAGGATGGTGGGAACGAGGATGTGCCGACTCAAGGACTCGGCGCATCGACCGCCTCGGCCAGTCGCTCATTACCCGCGACCGACGCGCCACCATTGCCGAAGAAGGAGATGGTTTTGATCAAGGAAGAGCTGAACAAGGTTCGAGAACAACAGAAGATGATACTCGGCGCCATCAACCAGCTGCAGCGAAACAACAATGACCTGTACAACCAAGCGCTCATGTTTCAGAACCAGCACGACCGCCACCAGAATTCCATCAACGCGATCCTCAACTTCTTGGCCAACGTCTTCCGAAAAACATTGGAAGACGGCAGCCATCAAAACGTGGGCGACATCATTTCCAGCTTGATGACCAATCAGGGAAACCAAGCATCCCACCAGCAGGGCAGCGTGTTCGACCTCGGCGACTTCGTTCAAACGCAGATGGATCCGGCTTCGTCGCTCGGCGGCGCTCATAAGAGAGCCCGCGGCCTGCTCCCGCCCATTCCCAACCAGAGCGACGCGTCAAAGTCCAGCAGGTCACCTTCATCGGGAAGCACACCATATCATTCGATGGGCAACCAGAATCCCGAAATGGGCCACGTCACGGAGCTCTTGGATGCCGACACGCCACCGAACCTCCGGCAAGAGCTGGAGACGAATCCCCAGGAGCGAATGATGAAGATCATCAACGACCACAACGCGACCAATACCTCGGGCATGCAGCTGCCCGAGGCCGCGGAGCTTGTGGCCAACGCTCCGAATACGCTGAACAAGGATCAGACGAACAAGTTGGTCGATTTCATGTCGCGGCAGACGTCGTCAGCTTCCGCAACACCGTCAACCCAGCCGCCAGCTCCGACGCCGGCGACCCAGTCGACCAGCACGCCGCCGAAGCCCCCAACATCTGGCGGCATCTCTCCGCCTTCGGCAGAGGGCGCAGCGCCGCCGTCTTTATCGCCCATCATGCGATCGCCAACCATGCCGCCTCCGTCGCTGCACCAGATCAGTACGAACCAGGTAGACCTCGACCAGCTACAGCGATTGCAGAGCGACCAAGATGCGAAGATACATGAACTCAGCGAAATGCTCGGCCCACTGAGTCCCTCGGGGCACATCCCTGGGCTGGGTGACGGCAACGACGCGTACTTTGACGCCCCCAACGTCGATCTGGATCAGTATTTCGATAGCAACGCATTTCTGAACGACGCAAACTTCGGCGATGGGTCTGACTTCAACTTCAATCTGGACGCGGGCGGGATGCACAATCCGCTCCACGCCAACGGCGGCGAGGCCGAGCAGCAAGGCAAGGATAAACCGAGCCCGACAGGGACGGAAGAGATTCAACGAGAAGACGTCAGCGGCAAAAGCCCAGATCGCGACAATAAGAGGCGGCGAATGGCTTAGGAGGGAGTGAGAGTTGCGTGGTTGGTTTTTTGCTCTCGCTGGTGTTTATGTGGATATGGTTTCTGTTATATCGCCACGCGCATCTCGCATCAGGAATGTTGCATCACACGCTGAGATTGGGAGCTTTTCAATCATGACGGGGGCGTCTTTTGGACTGCTGTTCATCTGACATACAGGAGGATGGCGAATCACGAGTCTACGAAAACAAACAACGGACAGGGTCGTAAAAGGGGATTCAGGGCTTGGCATTGGGCGGAATGCCGGAGATACTAGATTTCAGAGCGGAGCCGCGTATACATAGTCTGCATATGCCCCTGCATTCTATCGACTTCGGAAATTGAACGGTACGATGAATGGTTCATATCTATGCCTGATGGTGTCTGGATTGCACTTGCTTCTGCAGATGCCATGCCAGGGCGCCTCTATTCGTGCCCTTCAAGCGGGCCAATGACTCTTGCAATGTGACCATTGGTGTCAGCCCCTAAGCCTCATCTAAACATAAGGTAAAGCGTGTAGTTGGTCCACGATCCTGAGGTGCAGTACCTCGTCACCAGGACGTAGCAGACCGTGACGGGTCATCCGTCTGTGAACACAGCTCGAAGCAGCGCTAGATCTGCCGACTCGAGTGTACCGGGCTGCCTTTAGAACCCTGCAGCTTTGAAGGGATGGCCGCAGAGGGCGGGTCCTGTTGATGGGCAGTCGGCCAAGACCTGAGGGACAGCCGCATTGGCTGAGTGAGAGCCGTGTGCATCCATGCGACGCATGGGGTTCAGTTGTGGCACGGGATAATGCTCTGAACGGATCTCTAAAGCGATGGCGAAGACGACAAGAGGTCAGTCAATCAACCCGCCAGAGGGTTGGCGTGTATCGTGACCCGCTCGATCCGAAAGGGCTCCTTGGGACGGTTCTTCTTGTCCACCTCGACGGCCTCCATCTTGGCCAGCGTAGCGAGACCCTCGTCGCCAATGACCTTGCCGAAGACGGTGTTCATGCCGTCGAGGTGCGGCGCCTTGTCGAAGGTGATGAAGAACTGCGAGCCGTTGGTGCCGGGGCCCTTGTTGGCCATGGAGACGACGCCGCGCGCGCCGTGTCGCAGCGCAGGGCGGATCTCGTCGTCGAAGGCGCCGCCCCAGATGGAGCGGCCGCCCTTGGGGTTCTCGGGGGTGGGGTCGGCCGGGGCGCCCGTCTGGACCATGAACTTGGGGATCAGGCGGTGGAAGGGCGACCTGTCGTAGTAGCCGGACGCGCAGAGGGCGAGGAAGTTCTGCACGGGGAGTCAGCGACGGAGGCAGCTCGTGGGCCGTGCTGTTTGCTCACCTCGGCGGTCTTCGGGACGCTCTCGCAGAAGACCTCGATCTTGACGTCGCCAAGGGATGTGTGCAGCGTGACGGACATGTCTGCGAAATTGCGGGCGACGAAGATGGATTTGCTGCCGTGCTTGCGTGCTCGTTTCGTTTGGTTTGGTTTGGTTTCGAGGTCGCGTCGGAGTGTCGTCTCGAAATTTGGAGCCCGGGAGCCGGGGACGGACGGGCCTAGGCCGAAGTGGGAGCAGAGGGGTTCAGCGTGGGACCTGGGAGAGCTCCTAGCTCCTACGCCGCCCCCAGCCCGTGGAGGGGCAGCAAACAGGGCGGCGCGTGCCATGCATCGATCTGATGTTGAAGTGGTGGCGCAGTGCTACGGACGTCGAACTACGGCACGGCTGCACTCGGGGGCTGGCAGACATGACGACGCGTTCAACAGCCGTCGACGTGGCTCCCGAGCTGGACGTTGGCCATGACGCTGGGCTGAGTGCTGCCTTGGGCTGGGCCGGATGGACGGAGGCTGACTGGACGGACTTATACTGGGCGGCGCAGCTGAAGGAGATGGGGTGCAATGGTCCATCCCGCCTAGGTAGCTTTGAAGCAGGGCCCCCCATCTGCCTGCGAAGAGGACACGGAGGCCAGTCTTCTCTGCGTAGCGTCCTAGGCGACGTCCTAGAATCGATGATTCCATCGCATCGGCAGGGCGCGGGCGCGGGCGCTTGTATTACTCGCAGGAGGGTTACCTAAGGTGCCTAGGCAGGTTGCGTTGCCACAGGAGCCGGTGAACCTTGTTTGCGCCCACCAACACCCGACAGCGCCCGTGGGCGGGGGAGCTAGCCCGCCAACCCGCGCTGGCCACCGCCACGGGCTGCGCTGATCAAGCACCAAGGGACGCGCCGCCCGATCGAGGGGCCCCCGAGCAACGGGAGGCCTGCCGAGCCCGTCCGTCTCAGATGAGACAAACCACTGTCGCTCTCGCTTGTTGACTTCGTTGCACATGCTCTCGTCCTCCCTCCCCGAGAACCTGGACTGTCGTCCTGCGTGGGACAGCCGAGCATTCGTCGTCGCTGCTGGACACGTGCACTGAATAATAGCAGGCGCTCTTCGGAGTATCCCCCCTGCAATTTCGCGGGGGCGCATCGAGGCTCTAGCTGGGGGATGACGAGCTGCCGCGCCTGCTAACCTCATTGTCCGTCCGCCCATCCATCCAGCCGTCCACCAACCATCCACCGCGACATCCCCTCGGGCGCCCTTCCAGTCGGAGCGCGGCGACCTGTCTTACTCGCAACCTGCCTTGCCTATTCTGACCGGCCGAGCCCTGCGCTGCATCTCTGGACCCCTCCTACACCGCGAGTCCAGGGGCTGACAGACGTCGGTGCTTGATTCACCTTTCCGCAGGGCTGACGGGGATGCGAACGGCGCAACCCAATCGACTTGGCCTTGACGACGACGACTTCCGTGTGCAACGGCACGGCTCTGCTACCCCACCCGGACTGTGACACCCGCCGAGGCGGCGCCTTGCCTGCATCAACACCAACACCAACATCAACAACACCTCCCCCCGCGAGCGACGAACGCGAGCCTGGCGACCTCATACATGTCAGCGTCGATTGCGGCTGAGCTCGACCCCGCCACAGCTGCTCCCGTCGTCCTCGTCGCTGCCGCTGCCAGCGTCCCCGTGCTGGCGGGAGCACCAGCAGCATCATGGCCTCTGCGCCAGCCAGCGTGAGGGTTTCTGGCCCTCCAAATAGCAGCTTCCTCGTCGGCTATCCAGGCATTTCGGCGACACTGGTACGTCGCGACCGTCTCTACCGACGAGCGCACCCTCTCCTGACCCCTCCCTCCCCATCCATTCCGTTCCTCCCGGGGTTCCGTTGCTGCGAACTGTCAAAACGTCAATGCAAGTCCGAGTGCTGATTTACGCAGCCGCGCATCGAGGGCAAGGTTGAGATCCGGCCCGGCCAGGGCTACTCGATGCCCGTGCCCGTCTCGTTAGTGAGGATATGCCTGCAGCGCCGCGAGACGATACACCCCGACGCCGATAACATCGCCAAGCGCCATCTCGGCACGCCGCGGAGGGAGACGACGGATGTGGTCGGCAAGGAGGTCCTGCTCTTCCGGTGCTCCACGGGCAAGGAGGCCGAGAGCGTCATCGCCATGGACCTGCCCTTCGTGCTGTTCATCCCCTTCGGCAGGGGCGGTGAGGAGACGAACCGGCGAATCCCGCCGGCCTCGCTGCAGCTCCCCAGCCGGACGGCCGAGACCTACTACGAGCTCGTCGTGACGGTGCAGCAGGGCCACAGCAGCCAGTACAAGTACAGCTTCCCCATTCCGTTGCAGCGCTACGACACGTTGTCGACATTTGGTATGTACAACAAGCCCGAGACGAAGCTCGTCACCACAGACAACGTCATCCACCTCGGCATCAACCTCCCGCGGTGGAGCTTCGGCCCCAGCGACCCCATCACGGTGTACATCAAGCTCTCACCCAACCTGGACTGGCTGAGCAAGGCCAAGAGAGTCACGATCGAAAAGATTACCCTAACGATAGAAGAAGAAATCACGTTCAATCCGGAAGGAGATGAGCCGACCAAAAAGATCAACAAGTTGTCCAAGCAGACGCAAGTGGTCAAGACCAAGATGCCCGAAGCCGGGTACGCCACAAACATTGGGCTGGTGTTTCCGTCAAAAGACTTGAGGGATCCGGACGGCATCGTCAGGAGAGGGAAGCCGGCATTCCCGCAGTACGAAGTGACCACTTTCACCACAACGTCGAGCCTGTATAAGATTGAGTTTTATGTCAGCATCAAGGTAATGCCGCCCGGTAGATTCACCGTCCGTGCTGTTACGCCTTTCTGACTAGTAGCCACAGGTTCAACTAAGCGGCGCTCGCGACGTCACCCTGCGGCAACCGATTGTCATCTGCCCGCTGGATCAGCAGGGGTGCAAGGAGGAGATGGACGCCATCGAGCAGTCTGCCAAGGATGCGGCTCTGGTAGACCCAAACAACCCTATGCTTCCGGCTCGCACCATCATCTTGGCCAACGACCGAGACTCGCTACGCGCGCTGGGTCTGTGCACCGTGGGCGGCCAGAAGAAGCCGTTCATCGACTGAGGCTGAGGCCCTTGATGACCGGGCTGAAAGCACGGCTGAAGTGGAGGGGAGTATAGGGAGTCATATCGGAGCAAGCCGGTTTAGGCCACACGTTGGCGGGCGCTTTATACCCTTGAATGAGGCGATTGCAAGCTCTGGGTCAGTGAACTGGGTTGGATGGACTCATTTTTGTACAATGGCATCCTCAACGGCGTTTGGGACGGGGAGTTGGCGATTGCGCCCGGGACTGCCATTTAGAGCAGCAGCTTCGGGCTGATGCGTTATGCATATTTCACAGTTACGGCTAGGGCACGAGGCCAGAAGAAATGGCAGTGCCTTGAAGTAAAATGAATGAAAGAATATGATGGTGTTGTGCTATCCTCACGAACATCGAGCATCACGCAGGCATTAAGGCCTGACACGAACACTGGTGTAAATAATACCTGTGAATCCGAGAGCGAAAAGAAACGAAAGACTGCAAACAAGTCATAAATCCAAGAACGGACCAATCAACAACAGTGCCCGCAAAAAGAAAAAAAAAGTAAGTCTTGGGAGCCGTAGGGATCGAACCTACGCGTGCGATGCACATTGCGGTTCAAGAATTATCACTTCCCGGGGAGGAAGGGTACCTAAACACAACGCCTTAACCACTCGGCCAGACTCCCATACCATAAGTGGCAATTCGTCGAAATTAGGCACTATATGCGTGGCAACCCTGTCCGACCCACCGCTGCTGCTTAGGTTGCCGGTCCGCCAACCCCACAGGGCGGGTGATGGCCGCGGGAAAACCCAGAGCCTCAGATGAGACAACATTTCTTGCTTCACCGACAACTCACTTTCGCGGACTGAGAGGATGGGTATCTTGTGCTGATTCACAAGCTTCTGCGACCGGGACCTAAGGCTACTGGAATATTCAGCGATTCTGGGCCGCCTTTGAGACTGGTTAACGCGGCATTGATCTGTCTGTCGCGCGGCCGCAGTGACTTACTCGTCGAGAACAATTGCGCCCGAGGGCAACGGCTGCACCTCATCCTCGACACGATGCGGATGTGATATACTCACTTCCAACACGCACGCAACACTATTCGCTTTCACACAATACCTACAAGCTCAGACATCACAGTACGCAGCAGCGCCATGCCGTTTGACGACGACGACAACCCGCTGGCCGGGGTCGCAGCTCCCGCCTCCCAGGGAGTCGATGCCGCGACAGCCGCGGAAGACGCTCTCGAGGATGGCGTGCCCGACTACAAGCTCTTCGCCTCCATGTTCGAGAAGGCGGGCGTCTCCAGCAAGACGATCCGCAAGGGCGAAAAGGACTTTGAGGCGCACGGCACGCGAGCCCAGGACGGGGCCCTGGAGGCGAGCCGCAAGGCCCTGGAGGACGTCCTGAGCTACACCCGCACGCACCGCTCGGACGCGTGGATCAGAGGCTGGTACTTTCCGGAGCGGTGGGCGGACGAGGCGGCTGGCCAGGATCCTTTCCTGAGGGATCGAGTAGTGGTGATGGAGCACGAAAAGGGCAGCTGGATGAAGGATATTGGACGGACGGTCTCAGGCAGCAAAGACCAGGCCGGCGTGGGACGGCTGTGGCTGCTCCCCGAGGAAGCCCTCTACCTCGTCGAGCGAGGGACGCTCGATCTCTGGTGGCCGGACGTGGCGCTGGCGGACGTGCTCCCACCAGGCGAGACAGCCGGCGGCGCATCTCGACCCGGATTCGGCCCTGATGACTACGACGTCGGGCTGCCTCTCAGCCTCGAGGCGGCATACTCGCTGCTCGTTGGCTACGAGGACGAAACGGGCAAGACAACGTTGCCTAAATACCAGGTCTACGCCCACCTCAAGCGAGCCGGGTTCCATATACTGCGGGCGCCGCCCGAGGCATCCCTCCGGCGAGCTGAAGACTCCAGCCTGCCGCAGCCGAGCCTATGGCAGTGGCTCTTCTCCTTTGTCACTTGGGACCGGCAGCCGAAGCAGAGCCCGTTCGGCCCGCTCGTATCGCCAGGCATCTACCGCGCCTACGGGCCCATCTACCAACGTCTCGCACTCCTCCCTCGCCATCAACCTGGACGCCTGCCTTCCCTAACTCACGGCGATGACGACGCCCGGAAGCCAAACGTCCCGCAAGACCCCTATCGGGTGTACTACCACGTGTGGAAGCCCGGCGGCGCACCCTTCTCCAAGAAGAACCCGCCCGAGCCCGACTTCCGGATCGCGGTGGCCGACACGGACGCGTCGAGCCTGCCGACGCTGGAACAGATGACGACGCTGCTGGAGTCGACGCCGCTGTGTCCGCCGACGGGCGCGGCGATGCAGGGGCCCGGGCGCATGTACCAGCGGCTGAAGCACGGGCACAGGAACGTGCTGGTTGCGGTTGTGGACCGCGGCCTGGTCAACTTTATGAGGTTCGGTGAGGGTGCCTTTGGCGAGGAGAAGCTATTCGAGAGGTTCGATAGCAGAGGCGGCGGTGGGAGGGGGAGGGGGGCCAAGAGAGGGGGAGGCCGGGGAAGAGGCCGGGGAAGGGGGAGGGGGAGAGGTAGAGGCGGTTGAGGTTGGAGTTGTCGGGGGTGAACGAATACGTGTACGAGTACAACTACGCGGTTGAGGCGCGGGCATTGGGCCGTTTACAGAGTCAATGCCGTCAATCCCGTTCAAAGGCTTGCAGCCTGGCAAGTGTCTTGCCCAACCTATCAACTCTCACCGGGGACTGCAAATGTGTGGCGGAGCAAGACACGGATTGGGCGGTTGCTGTTGGTTCCCAGACCCCTGATACGGATCCGGTACTCGTTATAGCCAGATCGAGAGAAGCGCATTTCAAGCGCAGCCGACAGGAGTTGCTTGGAGGCAACGTTGGTTCCAGCAATCAAAAGGTCCCCTTCGCGGAAAATCCTTTTGCATCCTTTGTCCTCGTTGATCGCCGGGGGCCACAGGGACGGACCCCTCCTGGCTTCTTGCTCCACGTTGTAACAATTCAAATCTCACCGAGATGGCTTAAACTGAAGGATGCTACATGTAATTAGGTGCCTTGCCGGAGTGGGTTCTGCGCGACGGAACCCGGATACGACGGGTGCTGCTTCGCCACCAGGGCTTGGTCGATTTTCCCCCGACTGTTGAGTCACATCAGGTAGCTGCCATTTTGTTGAAAAGCCTGCGTGACTCGTCGACTCTGTGCCGTGCCGTCGCGTTGGGGATACGGCATGCCTTGGTTGGACAGGGATGAACTGAGAGGGAGGGGTCTCGCACATGAAGAGAGCATGTGCGACTGGACATTGACAGCTGTCAAGGGCAGCCGTTGGAAATTGCCGACAACCCTCGACCTCGGCGAGTTTTTTTTTTCCTCCAATTTTCGTTCTTGCCTCGTTTCTCCACCTTTGACACTCCCAATCGTCATCGACTCATATGAATGGATTTTATGGCTCATTACATATGTCATAGTAGTAAGCTTACGGACGCGTGATCGACAGCTATTGGTGTACTGTAGGAGAGCGCAAGCTAGCTCCCGTCGTCTGTCTCGGAATGGAATCACAGCCATGCAGCTACAAGCTTTCTGTTCCTTTCTTTCCATGCATGCTTCTCTTCCGGTCTTGGAGGTTGTAGTTGACGTTGGCCCACATGGAGGAGCAACATGTAAGTACATGTAGGTCAGTCAGTCTCCACGGTCGGCCAACGGCACAGTGCAGCGGCAGGGCGAGCAGAGCAGCACAGCAATGACGACGAAACTTGCAGGGATACGAACAAATACCCCGGTTTGTGCGCCCAGCGCTTTCGAGGGCTGTTTGTTGCCGTTGGTTGACTATGGGTGGTGGCGTCAATCGGTTGGCGTGGTTGGCTTGGTTTGTTAACGGGTAATCTAATGACACATGTTACCCCCCCAAAGGAGGAGACACGAGC
Source organism: Tolypocladium tropicale (assembly GCA_024340005.1). Taxonomy (NCBI): domain Eukaryota; kingdom Fungi; phylum Ascomycota; class Sordariomycetes; order Hypocreales; family Ophiocordycipitaceae; genus Tolypocladium; species Tolypocladium tropicale. The sequence continues at coordinate 19,096 of JALHBU010000029.1, read as the reverse complement.
CAACTGGGACCTGGGCCGCCTTGCTCGCGATCAGCGTACATACATACAGCAGCGTTTCTCTGCGTCTCGCAGGCGAATAGACAGCAAGAGGGTGGGTGAAAAAGATGCGGGCGGGCCTTGGCCCAAGGGGAAATGAAGGCCAGCCAGCGATGGTGCAAGATGGCACGAGAATGAGTTTAGCCCAGACACATGTCCAAGCCAATCCCTCCCCTATTACCTACCCACCCTGGTTGCGCGGAGCGAGTATTATGTCTTCGGCAGCCGGGGTTCGCACTGTCTGTATATGTAAGAACAGAGAGCGCGTGGCGCAGTTATCCAACGTGGACAGGGTGCCGACCAAGAGCTGTTGCGCGAGTAGTGTACATTATCTTGTACGGGGCTCTTGCATACTACCGGGCAACTAACTACTAATTCATGATGTGTCCACGAGCGCGGAGAGGGGGGAAAGGGAGAGAAAGAAAGAATGGCCGCTGCTGCAAGCCGTCTTGAGGCCACCCAACCATGTTGACCCGTGCCGAGCGGCCACCCAGCCGTCCAGCAGCCGCCACAATCAAGAGACATGCGCCGGAGCTTTTGCCATGGCGCGCGTCAGGGATTTACGTATTACTTGTTGCCTCCCAGAAAAAGGGTGCGGCGCTGTGTCGCGGAAACTTCTGACGGCAAGCATCTAAACAAGGCACAGCGAGAGTTTAAACAGACGCCAACTAGGCGCGAGGGCTCTTGCGCGTCTCTCTCGGCACCCTTTCCACCGGGGGCCCGGCTCGTCGAGTTGAAGGAGTGAATGAAAGTGAAAACTGGCCTCGTGCTTTGGGCGAGACTGAAACATTGATACCTGCGTACGTCGAGAGCCCGCGCGCCTGTCGAGGCCGCAAGAGGCAGCTGACGTGACGACTGGTGTTTCCGGGTGCGACACCGTTGGCCGTCGTGTCCGAAACGGGGACCGCCGCTCGGCTACGGACGGGCCTCGAAGAGAAAGAAAAAATTGGCAAGGTGTCCTGCCATGCGATAGTTTGGTTTCGTCGGTCCCGTGTTTTTTCAGCTGGGCGACCGAGCAAGTGCGCGATAAAGCCTAAACGTGGCGTGGCGTATTAACGAGTAATCATTCCGGAGGTAGGCATATTAATGCGGCGGGCTGTTTGGGATGCGTTCAATGCGAGATTTGGGCACCCAAAAAGGCCCAGGCCCCCTTCTCGACGAGTAGAGTTTCCATTAGTCCGCAACTTGTCCAGGGTCCCCTAGCGCGCTCTTTTCTGGTCACTGGCACATCTGCGACGCTGGTAACTCGTATTCACCAGAGTGTTCAGATTGATGGTTTGCAAGGTTGCAGGACATTGCGATGGAGGCGTTGCGGAGCGGCCAGCTTCAACCGGGCTCACAGCACAGGGTCCCTTCTTATGCAGAAACTCCTCTGGCCTGCACCGACGGCGCCCAATCGTCCCCAATGGGCCCTATCAGTTGAAGGACGGGTTGCGGGCGTCGTCTCTCACACTGCCTGGTCCGCCGGCGCCGGTCGTCCATCTAGGGCAACCAAGTGAGAAGCTCCAGGTTGTCAGACTTTTTTTTTCCTATCTCCGGCCCGGCGGAGTAAGTTTGCAGGTAGTACTCCGTACATGTACGAAGTGAGGAACGCCTTGGTCTTGGCGTAACGCGCGCGCACAATCAGCCTAGCCGACGCTTACGGAGGATGGCTGTTGTTATTACTATTGCTGCGAGAGGAGGCAACACGCAACGGGGTCAGCACGACACGGGTGCGCGCGCGAGAGGGCGGCAGGCTTATTACCCTTTTTCGATATAGGTGGGCAGGTAGTTAAGTTGCCTGCATGCATTGTCGGTGCCTTGGAAGCAACCGGCGCTGGGATGCAACAGTACATGTGGTGCAGCGGTTGGCACGGCAAAAGTAAGTGGACGGACAGGAAAGGGGGAGCGCCAACCAGACGGGACTGGACGCGAGGCTGCACGGGGGAGAAGAGAAGAGAAGAGAAGAGAAGAGAAAAGAACGATTTTGTCTGCTCTTTTGTTGTATCTCTGTCTGTCTGTCTGTCTCTCTCTTTCTCTTTGGCCATGGAACAAGAGAGAGAGAAGAGTCACGAGATGCCCAAAGGGATGGACGTGGCTCCGAGTCTCATCATCAAATGTTCCATTGGATGTTGTCGGCGGAACGACTGGCGTTACGGCAGACAGACAAAGACGACGACAGCAGCAGCAGCAGCAGCAGCAGCAGCAGCAGCAGCAGCAAGCAAGCACATGCTTGACATGGAAACATGAAATGGAACTGGGGCCCGCGCATCGTAATCCACGGCCCCCCGTCTTACGAGAAGGCCGTGCCGGGGTGCAGAGTCAGGTTTGCCCTTCTGGGCTTTCACCTCGCCTTAGCACCAACCAGCGGCCCAATGGCAGTTGGCCAGGGCAGGGCCATCCATGGCAGCCCCAATGCATCTGGCATTGGCACACTGTGGGAGTTTGGTCAGTCCATCAATCTCCCTTGGAAACTAAAACCTGTCTCTGGCTCGTCATTCCCCTGTCTTGCTTGCGCCGATGGCGTTGGATTTATTTTCTCTCTCGAACGCTGCGCGCCCATTCCTCGAACCACCACCACCCGTAGAGCTTCGTCGCCCCCTCCCCTCCTTTTCTCCTTTCTTTTCTCTCTCTCTCTCACTCACTCACTCTCTCACTCACTCCTTCTCTTTCTCTTCTTCCCGATCGATACGCCAACTCGTGTCTTGAATCGCGTTTCGTCTTTCTCTTTGGCCGGGCCCCCCCTCCCTTTCCTTTCCCCCAACCCCCGGTTCATCTCGATAACCTTACGCCGGCCCACCACTAATTATCGTCGTCGGCCACAGCCAGGCCCGCGAGACACGTCAACTGCCGCCTCTTATCCGCCATCGCGCAGCCACGTCTGGGCCGCCTCGTCGCCTCCACCGCCGCCATCTGCGAACGTGCGTGTCGCTGGTGTCTCGTCGAAACACGCGCTGCACCCACGCGCACACACCCCCCCGGCTCTGCCTTGTTAGACTCTTTCTCTCTAGCTTGCCGGGCGCGTCGATCGGGCTTTGGAACTCTTAGTCTTGTCTTTTTGGCACACGCACGCCTCGCCTGCACAACCGGCCAATTGCCAGCTGGCTTTCATCTCTGTCATCATCACTATTCCCCCCCTCCCTTGGCTCCAATTTGACTGGGGAGCAAAAAAGACTATCGCCGGGCGGTTGATTCATTCGTCGTGAGACTTTGTAACTCGCCTTTTACAACAACAGCGGCAGCAGCTACAACAGCACTGTTCTGAGACTCTTCATCGCTGCCGCCATCCGCACAACCTTGTTGCTCGGGCAAGCCTTTTAGCTCACTACCTTGGCTTGCGCACACACACATACCACCACAATGGAGGAGCCTGCAGTTGACAACGGCAGCGCGCCGCCGCGCGCAGCGCCGGCGGAGCCCAGCCAGTCGCCGGCTTCTCACAACCCAGCGCCCGAGCTGGCGCCCGAGTCGGTGCCCGCGCAGTCGCCAGCAACCTCTGCCGCCGCGGTAGCAGCGTCGACAGAGGCGACGGTGGACTCGGCATCAGCACCGCCCGCCGCCGCCGCCGCCGCTGCTCCCGTCCAGGAGGAATCATCAGCCGCTGCAGCATCGGATTCGGCAACTAATACAGCAGCAGCCGCCTCCGAGGAGCAACCCCCGCAGCACCATCCTCAGGCTCTGACGCCGCCGGCCGAGCTCGAGAGGCAGAGCCCCGCGCGCACCGCCGGCTCCTTCGCGCCGGTGGCGATGCGACAGGCGCCTGCGGATCAACCGAATGGAACCGCTTCGCCAAGGTGAGTTGCCAGCTCTCTTCTATCCAACTCCCCCAGTTGTCCTTTTGTCCTGCCCCTCGTCGCTGCGCAGTCTCGCAGAGTCTCGGTGACGCGGCACAAAGTAGTGTCTGGAGGAGTCAGTTGCGCAGTTCCCGGATGCGTCTCAACTCTTCACCGCACAACGCACCTGCCCTCAATTTCAATAGCACCGTGCCTAAAAGCGCCCCGTTCGAGCCGAGTTTCCATCCTTCGCACCATCCAATTGCCCAATTCTCCCCTTTTCCCCCTTCTCTGTTTCCCATCTCCTCATCGCTTCAATTCTTGTCCACGTGGCGCTCGCCACTTGTTTCATGCAATTTTCGTGTCAAAGGCAGTCTTTGCCGGAAGTTCCCCATTGCCGTCCGTTTCAAGACGCTAGGCATCGCTTCAGTCTGCACTCGAGGTTGCCTGCTGCGCAATACATGCATGCCCAATAGGCGAGGTAAGCCCTACCAAGGCTCATTGAGCTCGTCGCTTTCGCCGTCCACCGGTTCAGCAAGTGTTTGTCATCGGCGGCGACGCGGCTGTCCCTCACACTGAGCAACCGAAACTCGTCCGATCAAGTCGTTTTGCGGCGGCGCCAGTTGCTCTTCCTTGGCTCGCGGCAACTTGAATTAATCACCGCTGCCGATGAGCTGCCTCGTTAGCAAACACCCTTCGTGCCACTCGATCCACACAGTTGATCGTTGAAAACTTTTTTGCCCCATCATATCTGAGTCTTCTTGACTCCTGCAACTTGTCACACCTCGCCGCGTTACAAGGCTTTCGGCCTGATCAGGAACGGAAACGAAGCTTGCTTGCCCGTCTGTCTTGACGTTGAAACCTGCCGTTCTCCAACCTGCTCGAGTCGAAGTCGTAGCCTGATTCATCCAAGCCTTCTTCCTCTTAACTGAGAAACTCTCTTCCACCCATATCCCATCCCTGACAAGCCAGATCACCCTCTTCTGTCTTTACTCCACAATCAACCCTTTGACCATGCCCAGCGACGACGAAGGCACCGGTCCCGTCACTGAAGCGCCGCACCTTGACTCTTCTGCAGAAACTTACATGCCTATCAGACAGTTGAACGGTCATAGTCGCAACGCAGCCGACGAGTTCGAGCCCGAGAGCGAGTTGAGCGAGCCTGACAGCCTCCCCTCGCCCTCGCGCGCCGGCCTTGAAGACGAGATAGTCGTCGAAGCTCAGGCCAACCGAGCCCAGAGGTCAAAGCTACCCAGTGGAGCAGATCAAGTTATGGAGGACGCCCAAGATGAGTCGGTTATCTCTCACTACCCCAAGCGAAAGCGCACGTCCCTCTACAACGACTTGAGCGAGACTAAAATGGAGATCTCTCAATCGGCACCGGAAGAGAGGACGCCACCGCCCGCTGCGGAGACGACTCCAAAGCCTAACCGGCAGAGCATGCCTGGCGGGAAGGGCGTTCTGCTGGGACATTGGAGAGACTCGAATGTTCCGGACCAAAATCGAAAGCACGCCGTCGTGGGCTTCATCGATGTCCGTGATCGTCTGCGCACAAGGATCCAGCCGCAGACGAAGGAGGGTGAGTCTCTGGCTGAGGAGTACCCGTTGCCTCCCGGCCCCGGTGGCAGCTGGGTGACTTTCGAGCGTGTCGTCTTCTCCGATCACCTCGTCGGCCTAGACCACTTTCAGATCAAGGAGTACGTCCGTCTCCGCACCCTATCCACCCCCGACGGCACCTTTGTGCTGCACGAGGACACCGAGGAGGAGCGCAAGGCGGCCGAGGCCGAGGCCGTCAAGGAAGCCTACCGACGGGTCAAGAACAACCCGGCCCTGGAGAACCCCGTGGTCGCACCGGCCATTGCCTACGGCGTCGATATGCCGGAGCACCTGTCGGTGCCGAGTCGGCCAGACGTCAAGCGGCGGAAGGTGAGCGGTGGTTTCGCGGCCATCAACTCCACGCCGGGCGATGCCGCCGCCTCGGCCGCTGGAGACACCGCCATGTCAAACACTCCACCGCAGCCCATGGCGGCTCACCAGACGCGCTTCTCTGTCGACCCCCTTCCAGGCACTCGCCCGACACGCATTTTGATTGGGTATTGGAAGCCGTCCAGTGAGGCGGACCCGCGGGATCGTCACGCCGTGTATGGAATTCTGGGACAGAATGACATGTTCCGAGTCAAGGTGGTGCGAGAGACGAGAGACGGCCGTTTCGTTGACGGCAACTTCCCTTCAGGCGCGGGAGCTCTCTGGATCCCGTACGAAGAGGTCGAATTTGAACCCCATCTCCAGGGCCTCAACCGCCAGGAAGTAAAGGAGTATTGTCGTATCCGCCAGTACCAGCAGGACCACGGTGAAACCGAGGCCGAGCGAGCCGACAACGAGACAAAGGCCGTCTACGAGGCCCAGAATCGGGCCGGCACCATCTTGAGGCAGCCGAACAATGCCTCCGTGCCCACCTTCAGCGCCGCCCCCTCGGTCGACGCGGACATGGACCGGCCGAACTCCAGAGCCGGCTACGGCGGTCACGAGCTGCGTCAGTCGCGGAGGATAGAGCCGCGTCCCGACGGGCGCTCGCTGCGCCAGTCGCTCAACGAGAACGACATCCGCTCCGGCCAGCGCGTCCAGGGCGTCGACGCCGCGGAGCGCACCAACGCGCTGGCCCGTCGCGAGATTGCCCGGGCCGAGGCCGCCCAGGGCCGCGCCGATCGCCATGCCATCAACCGAGAGCGTGCTGCCGCCGCCGCCGCCGATGCCGCCACCGCAGCCGCCGCGGCTGCTGCTGCTGCGGCGCCCACGCCGACGACCAACGGGCGGCGCATGTTCCACGAGACGGACGACATGCAGCGCCTGAATAAGGTCTGGGCGCGCCAGGAGTCGCTGCGCATGAAGGCCGCGCCCGAGGACGCCAAGATCTACGACGGCATCAAGTATGAGCGCAAGCCGACGGGGCCTTTTATGGGGAAGCTCGTGTCGCAGGGCACCATCATCAACATTGACGGCGAGGACTACGTGGAGTACCGCGTCCTGACCAAGCCGTCCTTTTTCTAAGCGGGAAGAAGAGCATCCGAATGAAAGTCGAGACGGACGCAGACATACCGCGGACATTGAGATTATTCAAGTGTTGGCGTTCAAATGTTGAAGCGAAAGATGAGGGGAGCTGTGGACATTTTGGACGGCTCATCACCCATGATACTGCCGGTTGGTACGGGTTGAATTCTTGGGCCATGGCGGAGCTTGGACGTCCTCTCGACTATGGATACGCGCACCCTGTTTTCTGCTTCCCCGGGAACAGCAGACGGACGCGTCGACTTTCCTTGTCTCATCTCAACTAATGTTTGGTTTTCTTTTCCCCTTGTTTTTGCCATGGGAATGCGACGGGCATGACTAGACTGCACCAGAGGCCCCTCCTCTTCTCTTTTCCTCTTGTTTTGTTTGTTTCCTCGCGTCGGGTGATGGGTTTCATGGTTGGCAATCGCGTTGCAGTGGCATAGTCCTTTCAGGGACCAGCATTTTTTTTTTCCGGCTCAGCGTGCGGGTGGATGGATGGTTGGAGTGGCTGGCTTTCCAGTGTGATAACAGGACGGCTTGAACGGAGAGGGATAACTGGCTGGCCGGGACTTGCAACGGAACTGGAGCATAGGCGTTAGATACGGGTGGTGCTATACCCAGTGTGAGACTCATGTCCATATATTTTGTTCTGTCGCTCGAGTGCTGCCTCTGCTTGGTGATCCGTTGTTGCGTTGTCTGCTGCAAAGCGAATGTTGCGAGTTGAATCATGACAGTCACAAGGGTGCGCGCACGCGAGCGGGAGAGGCCATGATCATATTTTATCGTCACATCGTCAAATTCAAAATTCTTTTGTATCTATTCGCGCCAACCGCCCGCCATGTAAATGCTCAACTCAGCGCGCCCGTGCTCCCTTCATCATTGCTGCGCCGCCTCCTCACCGTCGTTGGCCGCTTTCTCCGGCTCCTCGTACCCCTCCGTCTTCATGTCCGTGAGGCCCAGCTCCTCCTCCTCCTCGGCCGTGCGCGTGTACGTCTCCCGCTTGATCTTGGGGTCCGGCGCTGGCGGGTCCACAAGCGGCTGCACGAAGCTGCTGGCGAATGGGTCCGTGAGGATGATGGTGAAGGGCTTCTCGCTGGCGATGGCGGCGTCGAGGCCGGCGAAGAAGTCGTCCCACTGGCTCTTCTCGTTCACGGCCAGCGAGTCGCCACCCTGGCCGGGCCCGCTGCCCTCGAAGATCTGGCTGTGCAGGTCGTTGCGGACCTGCGTCAGCAGGCCCTCGACGGTGGTGAAGCGGCCGCCCAGGGTTCCGGGGTTGACCTGCAGCTTGAGCTCGGGGCACTCCAGACCGCACGTCTCGCTCTTCAGGATGTCGCGGGCGAGGTCCGTCGAGTCCTCGACGGTGAGGATGATCTTCTCGCCGAGCTCGGGGATCTCACCGCCCGTCTTAACGTCGTTGGAGCGATATCCGCAGTCCTCGCAGACGGTGGACATGAGCACGACCTGCTTGAAGTGGGGAATGTCGACCATCTTCATGTGCGTCACGCAGGGGTGCATGCAGCCGGGGCACGAGGCGGGGAAGTCGTAGACCTCGTTAGGGATGAGCTCGCCGTCGGCCGTGAGGCCAGGGTTGGCCAGCACCGGCGCGCTGTCGGCGAGGCCGAGCGCGGCATTCTGCTCCGGCGTCCGGGCGTACTCGCGCTTCTCCCACTTGCCCACGCCGTCTTTGAGGTCGGGCGCGATGAACGAGTTGCCGGCGGGGTCGTCGACGTAGAATCGGAAAGGGAACGATTCGCCCGCGAGCATGGCGCGGCCCTTTGCGATGATCTCGGCGATCTTGGGGTATAGCTCCGGCATTTGCTCCTTGCGCGCTTCCTGGCCCATCTCCAGGTCGTCCATGACCGACGACAACAAGCCCTCCACGTTGGACAGCTGGCCGCGGCCGGCGGGGATCTCGAGGTCCAGCTCGATGAACTTGACAGTCGCGGTATCGGACTTGACTACTTGGCGGCTGAAGTCGGGCATCGCCGTCAAGCGCAGCTCATAGTGGGTACCTCGGGGCTGGATGGTGCCGGCGGCTTGGATCTCGTTGTTCTGGGTGTTGCAGTGCTCGCAGGAAAAGGACATGATCACGACTTCTCGGAAGTACGGGATCGCTGTCAAAAGAAGCCGCGTGACGCCCTTGAGATTCTTAGTTAGACATGTGCTCTAGCCGGTTGACCTCGGGGGGTTTCTGTGAGACGTACATTTTGTCTGCAGTTCATGCACAGCGACTCGATCTCTTCGACCAGCTTGTAGTCTTCGCCATCGGCGGCGGCGCCCTGTGCAGCCGGCGCCAGGCTCTGGGCCTTGTCTCCGATGGACTCGAAGAACTCGCTCGGCGTGTGCGTCTTGACTGGGGTCTGCTCGTCGGAAGCCATCTTGCGCGGTTGTGGCAGATGTCGCGATGTGGTCGTCGGAGGGGTTTGGAGGGGTTTGGTGAGGCGATGAAGGGTCTGACTCGATGGAGGGGCTTTGAAATTTTTGGAGGGGCAATTCCGCGGCACAGCCATTATGTCATTGGCGTGCACGTCCGGGGAAACGCGCTAGAATGTTCGCGACACTGCCATTGGCGACCACCCAGGGCGCTGTCACACCCTGCTGAGACCCTGCCGTTGGATGCCCTGGGCCGGGCCGTCCAACGGCTGGCTGGTCGGCTTGCTGGAGCTGTTGGTCCCGTGCTGAGGGTGGTGGTGGTGTTATGGTGGCGGAGGACATCGGCAGACTTCAGAGTCGCAAAAGGCAAAGCGAGGATGGCCCGTCCTGTCCTGTCCACGTCGCTGCTCATTTATTTCTTCATGAAGTCGGCCAGCGTAAGCGAGCTCGTCGACTTCTGCTGCTGGCCCGAGAGCAGCGCCTGCAGGCCCCCCTTGCGATTCTTTGCCCGCTTCTTGCTGCTGGCATTGGCCGACGGCTTGGGCGCCTGGGGAGCCTCCGTCTTCCTGGCCGCCGGCAGCCTGGCATCTCTGTGGCGGACGGCTGGCTCCGGAGCTGGAAGGCTGACCCTCGTGACGCGGCGGCAGCGGCCGCAGGTCAGGGTCTTGGACGGCCCTTCGGCTGGGACTCGGGCTTTCTCGTCTTTTGCGGCACCACGTCTCCGGGAGCCCCTTTTTTCGCGGGCTTTGGCCCTCTCGAGCTTCAGCACCGTCTCATCGCCCGGCACCATGACATGTCCGCAGGCGGCGCAGACGTGCTGTCGCTGCAGCTCGTGCTGGACCAGGCCGTTGTGGAACAGCAGGTCGGCGCGATGCCTCATGAGATGCGCCGAGGCCTCGGGCGCCGTGCCTCGCAGAAGATGTGCTGCATCGGTGAGATAGCTGAGGTCAGCGGCGAGCTGTCCTGAAGCCATGGCGTGCGTGTGTGTGCGCGTGCCGCGGCTCGAATGCTGCTGGATGGGAGGGACGGCCGCTGTTGCAGACTGCTGGAGAAGTTTTGAGGTAATCCTAACCGCGCCGGCCCACCGTGAGAGCGCGCTGACTCGGGAGGGTGTCCGGCTAGCGATGGCGCCAGGCGTGGACGTAGCCTGTCGTGGCCTGTCGCGGGGATGCTTCGGAGAGCCTACCCTGGACCTGCTTACAACGTCACCGTCATCCGAATATCCAATGCTGATTTGAATCAGTTGTCTATTTTTATTTACGCTCGGCGAATCTCCCACGTCATTTCCTTGATGCTCACTTCATCATTGGCCTTTTCGTCGTAGTCGAACCACTCTCCCTCCGTCAGATCAATGCCCGTGAACTTGGTGCCAGACTCGACACCATCTGCCAGCCAGTCGCCCTGGATATCGAAAGTCGGCACCGTCAGCAGTGCACAGACATCACGCAGGGGGTTACATACCTCCGGTTTGAATTCTGTAAACTCCAGGCCGCGGCAGTCAAACTCAATCATCTTCTGCGCCTTGGGCGGTTCCCCCTGCTCGTAAGGAACGGCTGCAGCCTTGATAGAAGCGGACGACTCTCGCTAGCCGCAGAAAGTCAGCGAACCATGTCATACGTAGCCTGTGGGAGCTGCGAACCTTGCAGTTCTTGCACTTCCAAACAAAGTTGGCCTCTCCACGGCTGCCGCTTAAGTCATTGGCTTCCTGGTTCGGCCATGTGAGTAAACCATCCGGGTGCCGGTGCGGCCGGGGTATTTGCAGCATACAAAGCGGTTCACTCCCACATAGTTGCTATGCGTCTCCCTGCATGACGTGCACTGCACCTTGAACATGTACCAGAACGGGTTGTCCTGGGTATCATCCGGGCGCAGGTTGGTAACTCTGTAGCAGTTGAGCAGGCATTGGTTAACGTCTTGGCGCCGGCATAACGTACCCTGTGAGCTCCGCTTTGAGCAAGAGGGTGAACATGTTGATAGCGCAGAGCGGCCTCGAGCTCGACCGAAAAGCAACAGAATATTTCAACGGTCCTGTTGCGATCTCTTCAGCACGCAACTCAATGAGCGGGAAGAGGCACTTTGATGTGGGGAGTGTCGAGGTGCCAGGATCGTCGTCACGTGACCGTCATGCGGTCGTCCCGGAATCGTCAGCCGATTTCTCGAGCTTCTGAAAGCTTGTCCTGCATGGCCTCATGACGGCACCTTTTCGCACCAATTGAGGCAGCACGATTGCCACGAGCTGGGAAACGCCTTCCTACCTTCGTGGATGCCGCCGTGATGCAGTCGCTATGGTCCAGAGCCGGTCAGGCTCACCGCTGCGGATGCAGAGCCTGCAGCACCGCCGTCGGTGCGGCTGGCAGACGAACAGCGGCCGCTGCCCGGAGACGCAAACCTACCTTTGCCGAACTCTTCACTGCTTGTTACAGCTCCATGTTCGCCACGGCCGCAATTGTCGACTCAGTACGGAAAGAGGATCGCCGAAGGGAGTTGGATCGCCAATTGGAGGAGGCGCGGAAGGAATTGTCCGATCTGCAGGACCGAGGACCCTCGGCTTCTCTGAACGACGACTCCGGCACGGCCGACCTCACCATCCAGCAAATGGATGCCCTCTGGCGCAGCCTGAAGTCGATATACGGCAATCGGCCATTTATGAAGGAGATTGACAAGCCCGCCACCATCAGCGTGTCGGCACTAGTTGCGAGCCTCAAGACGGACTACTACGGCTGTCCCAGCGACGAATCGATGCGAGTTGCCAGGCAAGTGGATTACGAGCGTCTTGAGCGTGCCATACTCGCCGAGGAGACGGACAAGAGCATAACCTCCCGAGAGGCACGAAGTCGGATGCAGCTGTTCAACGAGTCGTCGAGCGTCCAGCACCTCGTCGAGCAGCTGCTGCGCCGCGCCGAGATACTCGACCAAGGGTCGTCACCCAGCCCTTCGTTCACGGAGGCTCGCGAATTGGCCGAAAGTCGGCATGCCGACTTTACATTCCGATCCATTGACCCGGGACGAGCCAAGAAGAACACATCTGTTCTGAACCGACGCCTGCGATCCGTCATCGACGCACCGAAGCTTGGGCTAAAGGAGAGGATCGGCAGAGTCTGCTACAACCTCCTCGTCTCTGCGCACCCACCAGATATGCACACCTACAACACTCTGATCGTCGCCTTTGACAAAACTGGCCATCATGCCTTTGCCGATGCCCTGGTGCACTCTTTCTTCTACGGGCGTTTGCTGCGGCCCACGCCCTCGACCTTTGTTGCGATTCTCAACCACTACAAGGCCACGAATAACCACGGCAGGTTCCTGCGCGCGCTTGCCTGCCTCACCGGCGCCGACTCCAAGACCGGCGCAAAGATCGGCCGGCGGCACGTTAAGGATATCGAGAACAGCCGTGTCCTCAGCAAATGGGCCGCCGACACCAGAATGCGGACCCGCACCGGTGACTGGGTATGGGAGCATGTGCCGCTAAACCGAGCACTGGTGGAGGAGGTGATTACGGGTCTGCTTCATTTCAAGCTCTTCGATCAGGCGGCGTCCTTCTTTGTCACGTGTATACGATCCGGGGTCGGTTTGAGCACCAGAGTTGCCAAGCAGCTCTTGGACGAGTGCATCGTCGCACTTGACTGGAAGGCAGCCGTAAGGCTGATACGCGGCTTCACCAACACTAACCAGAAGTGGAGGAAGATGCTCTTGACGGGCGACGAGGCGGCAAATTCGTACCTGGTCGACCGGATCTACGTCTTGCTCGACCTATGCGGGTTGCGCACCCGGGGAAAGCCAACCTCCAAGGCATTCTTGGCGAACCTGAACATCTCCGACGACAAGCTGGAGCATTTCCTCGAAGCCTTGGACGCGTCTAGGCTCGAGCTGCCAGGCTTGGACGAAAGTGCCTTTGGAAGACAAGTTGCAAGGGACGAGGATGCTGTGGAACGATCGAAGAGCAGGGTCCTCCAGATTGAGAGTATCTGGAAAGAATACGTTGGTGTGAGGAAGACGACGATTTCGATCGAGAGCAAGCTGCTGCAGCGCGAACTCTCGCCCCAGTTCCGAAGCGCCATGGCGCTGCATATTGGAGGCGCGGCGAGCGAGCGGTCAGTGCAGCTGAGCCAAGACTTTGTGGAGCTGATGTCCTATATTCCGGTCGACCCGTCCTCAGGCGACAGGCTGGTGGAAGTACAACGATCAGATGGCGAGGACTCACAATGGGAGGACGTGGCCGACGTCGCAGACAGGGCTACGGTACAAGCGCGGCCCACCGGGACAGCGCCGGCGAGGGGAAGCAGGACAATCGAGGGATTGGCTGTGAGACCCAAGGGGCTCCTGACGTGGCCGGCGCCGGGGAGGCGCGAGGTGTACTCGGAGAGTCGTCAGTGGGCGGTGGGAGCGTGACGGGCTCGCGGCACCCTCCAAGAACCGACTTGTATATTTGTGTATATGGCAACAGCGTGAAGCGGACTCTGTCTGGTCTGGCCGGGCCCCTCTTGGAGGATGGGTGTGAGTGATGTCGACGTACCCCGGATTGCCGGCACTGGGTATGATGCCAATGTCTCCCGGATTGCTAAATGTGATGTCAACGTCGTCTCCCCTGGATTGCTGGCTGGCTCGCGTGACCGGACCTCCCATGCTTCCCCCATCTCCCTTCGGCCCAAACCCCCGACGCGCCGCCCTGAGCGGGACCGGGGGCGCGCCATGCGCGCGATGCTGGCCACGATGATGGGCGATGTGCGGGCGGCGGAATGGAGGGGCAGCGGCTCATCGGCCGGTGGTGGTCGACTTGCCGCGGGGCGCGGCCACTCACGGCGCAGGGCTGATCCACGGTGCGCGGTGCGGCGCCCGAAGTGGCCGCGAGGCCCAGACGGTGAGCGCTGGACGGTTAGATGCACCCCCAGGACGCCCCTCGGACCCCGCTGGAGATTGGGCCTTTCCCCACATGATTGTCGCCAGCTCGGGGTCCTTCGCGACGGAACTCCAGCGTGTCGTCGCGCTGCCCCAGCGCACGAAAACTCTTCACGATACGAGGCGGACGAGGACAGGAAAGCGACCGTCATCAATGGCTCACCGCATGCGCTGCCGCGGACCGGCGTGACGGGCTTCCTGCGACCCTGCTAATCATCGAGCGCTGCGGGCACGGCCACCACCCACCACCACCCACCCCGCCACTGGCCGCCCCCGTCTCACGATACCTCCAGTCGGGACCACACTGGGGAACCTGGGGACTCGGACAAAGGCGATCACGCGACCTCCTCCGGCCTCTGGCTCGCGGGTCCTTTTGTGTCTGGCTTCCCATTTCCAATTTCCATTTTCCGTTTTCCTTCTATTCCCTCTTCCTCCTCATCCATCCCTCCATCGTCTCGCGGCGTACAAGACGTGCTCCGAGGACACCTCATCTCCCCCCTGCGGACCCCGACGCCGGTGAGCGTCCACAGCGGGCAGCATGAAGTTTGGACGGAAGTGAGTACTCTCCGCATCGTCGAGGGACCACGTCGCTAAGGAGGCTCCTCTCTCCCCTAGTCTCCCGCGCAATCAGGTGCCCGAGTGGGCGGCGTCCTACATCAACTACAAGGGCCTCAAGAAGCTCGTCAAGGCGGCGGCGGAAAAGGCACGCAACGGAGAGGCGGTGGATCCAGCAGGTGGGCGGCCTTGACAGACCAGACCACAAAGACTCTCATCGCGGGCAGGACCCCGTTCCCCTAACTCAAACCTGCAGAACTCTTTTTCGCCCTCGACCGCAACCTCGAGGATGTCGACTCCTTCTACAACAAGAAACTCGCAGAGGCCTGTCGCCGCCTCAACATCCTGCACAACCGCTATGGCCGCGTTCCCGACGTCGTCGCCACCCTCGACCAGGACGAGGTCGAGGAGGTCATGGGCGCCCTGCTCGAGCTGCGCACCCAGCTGAGGAACCTGCAGTGGTTCGGCGAGATCAACCGCAGGGGCTTCGTCAAGATCACCAAGAAGCTCGACAAGAAGGTCCCCGACATGTCGTCCCAGCACAGCTACATGTCGACGAAGGTCGACCCCAAGCCCTTCGCCAAGGACGGTAGCATCGCCCGCCTGCTCGCCGAGATCAACCGCTGGCTGTCCGTCCTCGGAGAGTCGCAGCCCGTCGACGACTCCATGTCGGACCGTTCCACGCGGTCGCTGGGGCGGTCCTCAGCCAAGGCTATGCTGAACCTCCCTCAGGCGCAGCTCGACTCTCTCGAGCAGGCCGTCCGCAACGACGACGTCGCCGCGCTCACGACCGGGCTCAACGAGGCCAGCGCTGGCCTGGAGTCGCAGGGCCAGAGCGTGCTGCTCAACCTGCTGCAGCGGTCCATCTCGGCCCGCTCGAGAGCCTGCATTGCCCACCTCCTCACGCAGATCAAGGACCTCGACGAGCCTGATGACATCAATGGCCGAAACTGCATCCACCGACTCGTCATCCACATTGGCCGCACAAAGTCGGCGCCGGCGGACGATGAGACGTCAAACGCTTATCCGGTGCCCGTCGGCACGCAGTTCACCAACCGACACCTGCAGCCGGCCGTGTCGGCCATTGTACCCGTCAAGGCGATCAACACCAGGGAGTCCAAGCTTCTCGGCAAGGACGACGAGGCCGTGCAGCTGCTCATGTACCTTTTCGACCAGCTCAGCCCCGAACAACGGCACGCCCTCAAGAGCCGAGACTCCTTCGGGCGCCTCCCTCTCCACTACGCCGCCCAGTTCGGCTTCGTCGTGGTCTGCCAGATCATCATGGAGCGCATGCAGCGGTGGGACCAGTTTGATGCCAAGGACGGCATCGATGCGCCCGAGTGGCAGGACAACGACGGCTACGCGCCCCTGCATCTCAGCGTCATCGGAGGTCACCCCCTGACCACGCAAGCTCTGCTCCAGGGCGAGAACTGGCAGGGCAGCAGCGAGGAGAAGGTCCAGATCAGGAAGACCATCTCCAAGTCGGGCGCCGTGCTGGCGCTGGCGACCAAGTCCAACTACGAGCCCATCGTGGAGATGCTCGTGAACGCCGGCGTCGACATCAACTGGACCGACAAGACTGGCGAGTCCGCCCTGCACATCGCCGCCAGGTTCGGCCACGTCGGCTGTGCTCGGGTCATTGCCCGGGGCAGCGACTCTCAAAAGGCCAACCTCGAGATAGCCGAGAACTCGTACTCGTGGACGCCGCTGCATGTCGCCGCCGTCGACGGCTCCATCTCCGTCGTGCAGCTGCTGGTCGACTCGGGTGTCGATGTGTCGCGACCCGACGCATCGGGCTGGACGGCAAAGGAGCATGCCGCGCTGCGCGGGCACATGGAAATCGCTCGCTTGCTCGCCTCGCACACAACTGTGACCGAGGAGGAGGAGGCTGCTTCGCGTGCGGCGGCGGGATCGCAAACGCCCAACCCCCAAACGTCGCAACCCTCCAACCCTCCGACGTCGTCAATCGACGAGCGACGCTCCAACGGAGCAAACGCCAACAGCGGTCCGCGACCTGCCGAGCCGGTCAAGAGCTTCGGTCATCGCTACCTGACCAACGAGAGTATGGTCCTTGTCAGCCTCGGCTCCATGGACATGCGAAAGAACATAGACGCAGTCACCCTCGACCGCGTTCCTCTCACAGAAGCGCACAACACGCAGCTCGATACGGCGCTCTCCGTTGTCATCAGCGCCGTCGGCGCGCATGGCGAGCCGACCACTGTCGATCTCCCCGTCCACGAGGGCATTTCCACCGAGCCCATCGTGTTCACGACGGTGGATGCCACAAAGGTCAAGCTCATGTTCGACATTGTGCCGACGTATTCCGGCAGTGAGAAGAACAAGATTGGCCGAGCCGTGGCCCTGCTCTCCTCCATCAAGCCGACGTTGGGAACGCAGCGCGTGAACCTCCAAGGAGACGTCTGCGTGCCCATCATGTCCAGCAGCCTCGAGGTCATCGGCACCGTCAACTTCAACTTCCTCGTCATCACGCCTTTCCACCACCCCAACATGGAGGTCACGTCGCGGCAGACGTACTGGAAGAAGCTCGCCTCGACCATGCTTATCGGCCACCGCGGACTGGGCAAGAACGTCACGTCCAACAAGTCCTTGCAGCTGGGTGAGAACACGCTGCCCTCGTTCATCGCCGCGGCCAACCTCGGCGCCCAGTACGTCGAGTTTGACGTGCAGCTCACCAAGGACCACGTCCCCGTCATCTACCACGACTTCTTGGTCAGCGAGACGGGCATCGACGCACCCGTGCACACCCTCACCTTGGAGCAGTTCCTGCACATTAACCCGGACAAACGGAGAGACGCGCTGCACCCCAACGCGGCGGGACGCAACCCCACGCGAGACGGCTCGCCCCGAGCGCGGAGCAACAGCAGCTTCGCACCGAAGCGTTCGCTGTCGATGGGGTACGCGGGCACCGGCCACGCCGAGATGGAGGAGCGCATGAAACACACGCGCGACTTCAAGGAGAAGGGCTATAAGGCCAACTCGCGGGGCAACTTCATCCAAGCGCCGTTCGCGACGCTGGAGGACCTGTTCTGCAAGCTGCCGGAGGGCATCGGCTTCAACATCGAGCTCAAGTACCCGATGCTGCACGAGAGCGAGGAGCACGAGATGGACACGTACGCCGTGGAGCTCAACTCGTTCTGCGACACGGTCCTGTCCAAGGTCTACGACCTGGCCGGGCAGCGGCACATCATCTTCAGCTCCTTCAACCCGGACATCTGCCTCTGCCTCAGCTTCAAGCAGCCGTCGATCCCGATCCTGTTCCTGACGGACGCGGGTTGCGCCACGTGCGGCGACATCCGCGCCTCGTCGCTGCAGGAGGCGATCCGCTTCGCCAGCCGGTGGAACCTGCTGGGCATCGTGTCGGCGGCGGAGCCCCTCATCAACAGCCCGAGGCTGGTCAAGGTGGTCAAGGAGGTGGGCTTGGTGTGCGTCAGCTACGGCGCGCTGAACAACGACCCGGAGATGGTGCAGGTGAGTCGACAACGAATGACCCGGGGGAGCCCGACGCGAGCGAGCATTCACTGACCATTTTTCGCAGCGCCAAGTGAAGGAGGGCATAGACGCCGTCATTGTCGACAGCGTGCTGGCCATCCGCAAGGGGCTCACGAGCGCAGAGGTGTGAGATACCGGCTGACTTTGCGCGACATCCAGGCCTTGATGTGCAGCAGGCGACGTGGTTGCAAACTTGCAACTGACTGCAGAGCCTTTTTTGATTTCCTGCCGAGCATATATAGCTTAATGAATAGACCGGCGGCGGTGGGCATTTGAAAAAAAGCAATGACGGGAAGAGAGTCAAAAGTTAACCTTGGGCATCTCTCGATAATGTGGTTACCAGTTGCAACCACGAAAGAATTTAACATTCTTGGCCATACAGGCTACTCTGGCACTGAATTGTCTTGCTCCTTCTGGCGTGCAATCATGCTTCACCGTGCCAAAAGAAAAATTACAAAAAAAAACACAAAGGTGTTGACAAGACTGGGACTCGAACCCAGGCGGATTTCTCCAGTAGAATTAACCTTCCGTTAGGGAAGTAAGCTTTCGCTTGAGTCTACCGCCTTAACCACTCGGCCATCTTGCCTATTGGGTATCAGCCTTATCGCCTATTGGCATAGATATAGCCCACGCAGATTGTGCAAGCCCGCTGCGCAATGCGTCTCGCTGCGAAGCGCACGCTCGACAGGCCGGGGCCTCTGATCCATATCAGGACCTCCCCGGCGGTCTGCGCGCCATTCTTGTCCGTCACGGCGGCAGCGCCTGCGAGCATGCACGCATGCATTTCTCGCCTGCGCCGGGGACGGTCGCCCAAACGGCGGTGACGGCGCGAAAAGCAGCTTATGCCGGCGGTCTGCGGATGCGCGCGGGCGGGCACCGGGCCGACTGAGTCACGGCCTGGTCATTGTTCTTTTTTTTTTTTTTTT
>JALHBU010000277.1:0-13891 GCA_024340005.1 Tolypocladium tropicale | reverse complement strand
CCCCCCCCCCCCCCCCCCCTCCCCTAGAGAGACTACCCCGACGCCTCCCTTCACCGGGGGGTACCTCTCTCTTACTAACTAGGCTAAGTTAGTAGACCCCTACGACTCATCACCGAAACCGGGCCAAAACCGTCCCGACGTCGCCACGAAGGAAGGATATAGGTTTTCTTCCCCTAGAGGGTTTTTCCTATATCAAAATACGGTAGCAGCTCTAGAGCTATATATATAGCTAGCTAGCGTAATAAACTTCTTCTTCTTCTCCTGGTAACGAAGCGGTTGAGTCATAGCGATGCCTCGCTGTCGATCGACGAGTGACTTGAACTACTGCATGTCCTCGATTGACAATGCGCTCACGTCGTCGTGACCCTCTTCGAGCGCAACGTCTCCTGCCATCACAGTCTGCTTGTTTCGCTTTGGCATTTTGAAATGTTTATTAAACGAGCCCGATTAGCTCGAGCTTCGGATCTCGTCGGATGGCCGTTGCGGATGGATTCTACCAGTGTGGATTAGCGAGGGTGCACATAGAAGGAGGGAAAGATCAATCAAAGCAAGGCTTCACAAGTAGCGACGACGGCTTCGTCCAGCACTGGTGCTGGACGAAGCCGTCGTTCGAGGAGCGTGGATGCTTGTATCGTGGAAATAGTTGGTTGAGTACGTCGATTGGGGCAAAGGATAACGCTCAAGGCTAATAAGAAAAGTTGACTTACCAAAAGACCAGATTTAGCAGCGCGTCTGCCCTAGCGAGGCGATGTGGTGAAGAGTGCTGAGCAAACACCAGCGCGGTTCCGGTCGGCTCGAGGCGTTCAAAAAGTTCGCTTTACGACATCAGTGACCACCAATGCAAATCGACCGCAAGCGCGATTTGAAATTACATGTTGAATCGCATCTAATGAGCAAGGCAGCGCGATTGACTTGGGGACTTTGGAACGATGCGTTGTGCTGTGGAGGCCTGATGGAGTTGCAGAGAAAGAAAAGAGGCTGAGTAAAGATTGAAGCTGTCAGGGAGGAGGAAGTACTAGAGAGGTGGTTGCAAAATGGCGCTGTACGGTTTGCTCTGTTCTGTTCACTTTTTAGCAGTGAATGATCCTACCAATTAATAGCATACCCAGAACACCTCCACTACTGAGCGGTCGGTAAGAGCACATAATCCTTAGCTTCTGTATCTGCGAGCCTAAATCATACGCACTTCGTGGGACTTTCCTCCTACCGGTACTACATGTCTAAGTTATCTCCGTAGTCTTTTCTAGTAGATGATTATCTATAAAGACAAGCTGTGATTCAGTGTTCCTACAAGATTGAAGCTGTGGCAACTTATCGTCGGATACTTCGTAGTTGTCAAACGGCTGCATCGCAAGCGCTAGAGTCAAACAGCTGCGTCGCAAGTGCCAGACAGCCGCATCGGCATCGTCATTCACCCATTCTGCAACCCTCGATAGCGAGCTGTTCTTTTTAAACACACTCTCTCATACCCTCCATATCTTCTCCTATCGTTTTATTTCTCTCAGCCCGTCCACTACGTTCCACTCAATACGAGGATCGACTCGTGCCTTCATGTGAGTTTCTGGCTCAACCCCGCCTCGTCGGGTCAGTTTGTATGATCATTTCCTTCTGCCTGCTGGCTAGTCGATGCTAACTCGCATCGTCGCATCGATTCATAACTCCAAGACGCCAGATCGTCTACACAAAGGTCCACTCGCCCGCCACTGTTAAATTCTCCCCACAGTTCGTAGAGTCATTCGAGGTTATTGAGCGCATTGGTCGATATGTGTACACAAGCTCCATTCAATGTTTGCTGCACCTCAGAAGATGCATGCCACCATTTCAACAACACGTTCCCCGATACGCCCAATCGGTCGACGCATTACATATCGCTAATTCGACCACACGCGCAGCGATGAGCAAGAACCTGGTTTCAAATTTGTGATCTAAAAAAAACGTGTGCAGCACCTCACTACTTGACCCGCCAAGGCTTCCAGCGAGCAACAGTCTTAGGGCGCTTTTCGAAAGATTTACGCCACGAAGTTGTTACTCCGTACTCCGTACGGAGTACTCGTACCACTACTCCGGCAAGTCCGGGTGCCTCACACAGCGGTTCATTGTGGGTCTTATGAGCCTGAAACAAGAGCCCCTGATAAGGAGCACCAGTATCACGGCTGCGCTCTATTAGGTATTTTGCTAATATTATTCAGGCTAAAATTGTCCAGTACTGCACCTTCAGAAAAATACGCCTGGGCATGGTACCGCAGTTGGCCACTCAAGCCAGTGCTTTTAAAGGAAAAAAATTTCGTTGCGTCAGCGCTGTAAACTGGGGAGTTGTTGCATTCCGATTTGTTTATTTTCGGCATTGAAGCGAGATTTAAAAGGCCGAGAGTTGTTACCTAGGTCTCGACAACGGTCCAAAGTACCAGAGTGGAAAAGGGACGAGCCCAGCGCATCTGAGCGGGCTCCCGAGGGCACCTCAGCCAAGGGGCCCTGTTCGGCTAGAGTACGAGTTTCCAGCGTCTCGTGTGCACATGTTATAAAGCTCGACTGTTTCATGGAGGCCTGGACCGCTCAGGTTGTACATGGAATAAACACAAAGGCACACCGACCGACGAAATATAAGTACTCGTACCGAGTCCGACCGACACGACGGAGATGTATTTATTCGCTGTCGCTTGGCCGCAAGATGAGCACCCGCCTTAACATGCCTGCAGATCAAGAAACAAACACTACTTACGGAGCAATTTGTCCAGGCGCACGTCCCTCTCCACCCACCTGATGCCAACCTGTGCTCGTAAGTCCACGAACGAGGTGTGAAACATGGTTCGTTTCACCCCTACTCAATGACGGGAAATGTTTCCTCGTCTGAAGAAGCTTATTACGAGTGCCGCCCGACCTTGAAGCCACATTCTGTTCAACTGTTGCTGATGATCATTTTCTACCGACACTGCATTCTCGTAACCGCCACAATGCGACAATCTCTTTTCATTCTCGGAGCGGCAAATGTCGCACTCGCAAGACCACTTCTCGGCATTGGGGGTTTGCTTGGAAACCTGGACCCTCTTAATCTCATTCCTGGACTGGATGGGCCGACGCCAGCACCGCCAGCGCCAGTGCCAGCGACCAGGGCACCATCGCGCAGCGCAATTGCAAACGCGCGCGACCAATGGCTCGCCGATACAATCACTGTCTCGCGATTCTTGTCCATTGCCGAATCCCTCACTCCATCTCAAATGACCAGCGAGGCCACCAAAGCCTTGAACGCGGAGAATGACGAATTGAATCACAAAGCGGTCCTGGATCGGCAGTTTCTTTCCGTCGCCCCTGACCAGTCAGTTCGCCAAGCAAACAACGTCCTGGATACCCAAGGCACCTTTCAATTCGTCGTCGATGGGCTGCAAAGGATGGCAGCTAGTGGTGCGAAAATGACGCCTGAGCAGATCTCGACCAATATTCGGGCAATGAACGAGGACAGATGCATTCAAGTACTCCCAGCAATCGACGAATACTTTGCAGCTGTCGGGTCACTTCTGCAGGAAGACAACGTGAAACAAGCCAAAAGGCCCACCAACTGCCCTCAGAACACTGGAAGCAAGACGAGGCGGACGTTGCCTTCCAAACATTGAATTTCGCAACAAAGAATCTCAGTCTCGTTGTGGAATGCCAGGAGAGCTTTTAAACGCCATGCCAAATAAATGACCAAAACCCGCATCACGAAAGCCATCTTGCTGGCTTTGAGCTCTGTCCCTTCTACTACGACGGAGCCATTTACTCTTCAGCCGAATTGCACATCAATCACACTGAGCCATATTGTCATGGTATCATGGCCCGAGACGCTGACACGGCGTGCTGAGCGGCAAGATTATTTTGCGGCTGCGACATGGTGGCAGTCATTCGCATCTAAGCCGTACCGAAGTGTTTGGACTAAGTCGAGCTTCAAATCTTTTTTAATAGTTGCCGTAGAACCCGAGACGTGCATCACGCCCTCGTCCATATTTGAGACTCCTGGAGCTTCTTACTACATTTGGATGAGAAGGAAGCCTTCGAAAACGCAACGCTTTTGGCATCAGAGATAAAGTTTGAAGATATGTATGGGCCGACCAACGGAAGAATCCAGTGCGACAAAAAGGGACTGAAGAGCACTGAATGTAATGTTTAGCAAAAAATCATACCCGGAGGTAGTTAGAAGATCCGAAATCTTTACAATGTAAGCAAGAGGAATGGCCAGTGCGAGTAACTGCATCTGAATCACATTTTGTTGTTCCTGTCTTCGCTAGTCAAAGTGCACACATGAATGGATGGTATCCGGTGGCCATAATATGCAAGAGTGTTCACCTCTTTCAAATAAGACAAAAACTGAGTGTGTGATATCACTGAACCCTAAACCAATACGGAAGAAGCCCGGAATCCAAGCCCGGGAAAAGACACGATATTGCACAGCATCTATTACTGGGCCGCCAATGTACCCTTTATAGTCCAGTGGCAATCAGAAACTGGCCAACATAGTAGAACATCCAAACTGCATGCTGCATCCAGACACGATGATACGAGTCGAACGCGACCACAAACTCGTCGATCGACAGAATGGTATCTGACAGGGCAAAAAGTACAGCCCCCGCGACGACCTGATGATTGCGCACGGTGAGGACCGCAAGTACCATGACCATAATGACTGAAGAGTAGACGACGATTGGGATACGTAAATTTTGGCTCACTCTCGGCACCAAGATGAAGCCCATGACGGGGGCGAGGGCGAGCATTGTGGTAGCGAGAGATTGGCGCCAGGTCTCGGAAAGGATTTGCTCGATGCCGCCTCCAAGACGGCCGAATAGCGCAATGTAGAAGATATGGGCCACCAGGAAGCTTCCAAGGCCGCGAAGAAAAGCCTGCTCGCCCGGCCAGGCAAGGAATGCATCGCCCACCGAACCCAATGCTAGAGCGGGTACAAGCAGCAACGAACTCCCACGACTAGCAGCAAAGAGTGAGAGAAGCGCCGTGGAGGCGGATTTAAATCCCATGCGCCAGTGACTTGGATCCGCACGGATTTGTCTGCCATAGAGCATCGCTGTAGCTGCCGATGCTGCTAGGACGGCAGTTTCAAGCGTAGACAATTTGCCGAAGCCCATGGTACCGGATGAACGTGGATACACTGCTGTTATAACATGTTAGTTTTGCGGCCAGGAGGAAGTTAGTTGTGGACTGCCGTCTGGTTGTAGACACCCACCTGGATTAATTGTTGGACTGCGAAATTCCTGTTTGGTGAAACCCACGACGTAGGCGGGGTCGACATATGCAGATTTGACAGTGCCACTCCGAGACTCGTGGACTCTTCTGGTCCAACGACTGAGGATGTTTTATCGAGAAGGCAAGGCCCATGTCTCGTTTCGACTTACGGCCCAACGGCATCGGTGCCGAGGCAAAACCAGTCAACCGCGCGGGGCAACAGCGCATGTGATCAGTTAATATTTTGATGCAGCAACACTCTCACGGACAATCCAGGCAGGAAGAAATTTTCGAACGGACATGCTGAGCCATG
The DNA here is from genome assembly GCA_024340005.1 of Tolypocladium tropicale. Taxonomy (NCBI): domain Eukaryota; kingdom Fungi; phylum Ascomycota; class Sordariomycetes; order Hypocreales; family Ophiocordycipitaceae; genus Tolypocladium; species Tolypocladium tropicale. The sequence goes on along the minus strand of JALHBU010000277.1, from coordinate 8,373 downwards.
CAATTCTCTACGATTTACCGTCTACAATCTCAACCTTCAAGGTCAAGAAAAAGATAACGGCAAAAAAGCCTGGCACCAATGTTCAAGAGGGCCGAGCCTCAGCGCCTCCCGGTGTGTGTTAGCGCCGGTTTGGTCGGCGATCAATTGGCAGGAGTCCCGGCGCCTAAAGACGGTCGAAAGCCAGTGATACGCCAACGGGCCTCTTCCTCGGCTTTGCTGTGTTGCGAATAATGGCAAAGCATCAAAGAACCCATAAATTTGATTGCACTGCACTCGTCGTATAACCTTAAACCAACTTCATTCGAAAAGATACGCCTCAGACTGTTACGAATACGACTGGCTTGGAATGTCCGCTCTGTTCGGTCGCTGAAATGGAGTCCTAGACAATTTCCTCACCCAGCGATGCCCAGTTTCGATGGACATGCCGAATCGAGAACAAAAAGGTAGACTGGTACGGTAGCTGTCGATTTATTCACAACAGTTACAGACGAAAGGACACCGGAGAATCAATCGCTAAGATCTACTGCGCATTTAGTGGCTTGCAGTAAGCCCGAGATTGTCAGGCAGGGTATATTATCTTGAAGTCGCCCGAATCTTCAAACATCTATGTCTAAACAAGCCTTAACCAGAACGCCTATTAATTACATTAAACCGCTGATGTAGCTTTCACAGCAGGGCCTGCAGATCGTTCAGACGCCGTCTCAGGATCGTGTCGACCAGCTTGAGAGCCTCCCTTGATGGTCGTAGTGACATGACCTTCATCTCGGGAGCCGGGTCTGCTCTCACTTGATGCCGCAGGCTCCGAACTGACTTGTACGTCGTGTCGCTGGTAAATCTTGAGCGAAATCCCGTACGCCTTGTTGATTTGCTCCTGGCTGTCAGATGGGTCCAGATCAACACCATCTCCGGCGGCAATATAACTGCGACCGACGCTCCGGTTGTTTCTTTGGACTTGGGATCGGAAAGACGACGTCGGGTGGCCACTTCTTGTCTTGGAGTTGTCGCTACTGCCGTTGAAGGACCTCCATTTGAATATGCGACGAGGCAGAGTCCAGGTAAGTGGCAGATTCGCCACAATGATAGCTGTGGACGACTCGCGGACGTACCAAAAGGTCCATTCTGATCCAAAAGGTTCCCTGAAGCTGTAGAATTTATTCAAAATGGCGGAGAGAATCTAAGGTCCGTTAGTGGATACCAGTTCAAACTAGACAAGCACGGGGCCGGAACGAACGGTGAACCCGCCAAGCGCAAAGACACCGATGAGTATCATCTTCTTCCGTAGGTTAATTCGGGACCGCAAGAAGATCGGCATCGGGATTAAAATTATCATGATGTCGGAGGAAATGTTGAGGACGGCGTTGGTGATCAGGTGGTTGGTCGCGGCAGAGCATTGGGCTATACATGTGGGTAAATACAAGCTGTGCCGTCGTTGATAGAAGGCAGTGAACTTACTGTTATCCGTTGGTACGGCCCAGTACTCGTTAAATGGCCGGCACCATACGCCGAAGTATAGAATCTCCATGATCACGAAGCCGACGGCGACATAGACTGCTACGAATTTGACGGCATAGTTTGCCTTCAAACTCAAACTGTCGGAAGTGTTACAATGGTGTACTGTGCCTATACCGGAGGTGCAAGGATGGAACATACGTTAAACGATGGTACATCAGCAGCAAGCAGGCCTTGACAAGCCAAATGGTGATACACTGCATCTGCTCCGTAACCAAAACCATCTTGGAGCCGAAAACCCGCTGCTGAATGTCGTCGGGCGTGAGCGAGGCCGGGTGGCTTGGATCGATAAGGTTGCTATTGGTGGTCGCGACGATGTTGATGGAAACGATGAGAACCGTGTCGGTTACCTGCGGTGGTCTTGTCAGAGCCATCGTGCCCAATCTCTCGGCCCAAGAGGTAAACCAACCATGACAAGTATCATTAAGAAATCATCGGCCTTCAATTTCTTGATTGATCCACGCAGAAGAACCTGGGAGATCCTGCAGTTGACACACAGACGTCAGATCGGCGTTCCGTCAGTGCGGCTCGAGGGAGCTTCGACATGACTTACATTCTGATAACGACCACCAGCCAGGTCAATCCGTACCAGGTCCATGACTCCGCCGTGAGACTGGACATTTTTTCCAACGTGATTGACTCTTCCGAGCACGCCGGCGACGCTGCTGATGGAAGGAGTTGAAACTTTGCCACGCATACAGCCGCGCGGGAGCTGGCGGTTTAGTAATAATCGCCCGCGTCTTTCATATGACGCAAAGACAGTCGCTAGAGAAGAACCTCAAACCCGGAAGGAAAAGGGGCTGTGTGGGCCTCGAGAGGCGTCCGTCCCGGGGGAGCTGTTCGTTCCGGACCTATAATGTGTTGGCCAGCATCACCATCAATTGTTTGGCGGCTTGAGGCGCCTGCTAGTCGAACCAGCCGCATGCAACCGAGTCCCCTAGAACGCCCTAAAGAGCCCGAAGATCCAAGTCGCTGAGCTGCCCCGCTCCGTCGCAACTATTGAAGAATTCAGTGGACGGCAGCGATCGGGGGCATCGATCGAGACGACTGCAACTGCCATCAGGTGGGTTCACGGACAGATATCGTCCAAAGCTTGTGCTGAATCGCAATTCGCACATTCCGACGTTTGCTGCTTCATGTCTTTGCATTCGCGCGCAGTTCTCACTCCTGCGACAGCTCAGGTTCCCAGCCGACCGAGCTGACGCAGCCGACACACTCCCAGGTTAATTGACTCCCCGAGTCATGGCACTGCGGGGCGCGACCGGCGGCCTGCCTTTCCTTTGCCAGGGCATTCCTGGTAACAGGGGCGCTGAGGCGCACCCAAGAACACTGACGGAGGCGCAAATCTAGCTGGTCCTTAGCCACTCAATTGCGCTTGGATATCAATACAACGAACTGGGCGCGCGGAAGGGGCTCGGCAAGATGGGAAACGGGAAGACGGGCAGCGGGAAGCCGTGCGCATTGTTGAAGAATGCACAGACCTCGCCCCGCCGAGGAAAATGAAGTCCTTGTTGCTGTTGGCGACCAGCAGATGCTCCGTTTGGACTGATGAGAGCTGAACTGCCTGGCAGGCGATCATGGGCAGCGGAAGATATTACTCATACGTGGTTGAGCTTCCTCTACGGAGAAACTACTCGTACACTTACGGAGTACAGTCTGCTCTAGAAATATGCCGCACGCCACTGCCACGCGAATTTTTTCTGGATTGCATCCGTTCTTGACCTGCTCATTCTCCCGGAATTCCGGTCGCGCCATTTCCAGCCTCGCTCTAGGACAAAGATTCCGTGACGGACATTGGTTCGCCGAGGGGCACTTCTCGTAGCGAAGATACGGGGGAGGAGCGTTCAATTTTGTTCTACGAGCCATGTACATACTAGTATTACAAGGACTCTACGAGAACGGAGTACTACGTGTGCATTTTGCTTGACCATTATTACGGCTCAAATAGCTCAGTATCGGAACGAGCGCCCGACCAGTTTCCGCCACCTCTACTTCGACAGCGCGCATTGTCCAAGGGTAAGGATCCGACCTCTCCCGCTCCATTATTTGGTCAGGTTTGGACTCGTTCCGGTAACATATGACCGGATACTGTGTGAAATCATGTAAACCAAAAGCGTGCACCACAGACAGATTTGCGAAGCGACAAACTGCGCCCCGAGGAGTCCCGTCCAACAGAGGCGATACCCACAACGGCGTCCGAGAATTGGGGCTCAGGGGCTTGGGACGTTGGCTGACCCCTGTTTTCGAGGGGCAAGCCCAGGCCCGCAAGACTGCAAGCCGTCTTTCCAGAAATCCCATTTTCTTACCCGATGACCATTTCGCTGCAGTTATCCCTGTCTTTATTCAATGGCAAGCTGCTCAATCGCAGCTCAATCGCAGCTCAATCGCAAGTGACTGGTCTTAAGAATGGGTTAACGGTAGGCAATACGCGGACGAGAGGTAAAGTTTGTCCCGATGAAGCGACGGTCGTTTCTCCATGCAACGCCCACGGGGGAATCCAGCGCCGATTCGGTTGCTATACGAGCGCTCTGACAGTGACCGCTTTGGACTGAATGATCAGGACCCCAGACAAGATGCCAGGGCACGTAAGCCTTTATTAGCCGCATACGAGCACGGAGTAGATGGTCCACTCTTAGGTAGATCGAACTTGCCGACACCCAAAGCCACCACTTCTGTGAGTACTATTCTCCAGAGTTTTGGCGTCCCAGTGGCTTGCGTTCCGCTCCAAGTGCTGCAGCTAAATGTCAAACTGGACGATTCGGAATTTTTATACCCTGCTATGGAATTGTCAATGGGGCAGCCGAGAAGACGGTAAGCAAGGATAGCGATTGCGTGCCCACCCTTGCGGGCTCCTGGTACAAGAGTTTTCTGCCTTGAAGCCTCTCAACACTACGTCTATTGGTGAATCATACTGCTTAGGATACCAGCATGCCAACATGGCCTCATGCAGCCATAGCGGGGATGATATACTTCAATGTCGTGATGCACACCGGTCATCGGAGCTCATAGCCCCCACCTCCGTCGTCAAACCCTCTGCGTTGCTCCATTTTTAAACACCGTCTACCGGCACCCTCTTCTGGCGGCCGCCATTCCTCCGTGGCGTGCATTGACTGCTGATGACTTTGTTACCCGTACAAGCCTTTCATCACCGACATTTTCAAAAGGGCTCTTTTTAGAGCCCAAACGACCGACTTGGTCAACATGTTCCACCACGAAATGCATTGGTATGCGTCCGCTCTTCCATGTCATAGGACATCTCATCAATTATAACGATCTGACTTCCGATACAAGAAGCTTACGTATTTCATAGACGAATATCCCCCGCTGTCCCAATGAAGAACAACTCCAGCAACAAACAGGATACAGTCTATGATCATTAAGCATTATTAATAGGCTCTACGTGTAACGGTTTGGGTTCCCAAGGGATAAACCGGAGGTTTATGTTGGTAGATAGGTCAGGGCGTGTATTACGTTTAGTGATAGATCCGGGGATCGTAACCAAGTAGTCAGGTACTTTTAAGAAGGAAGTAAATAATCGTATTGTAAGCTAGCTAGGTATCTATGCTAAGAAGTAGAAATAGGGGAGTCTATATACCTACGCTAGATCGTATAGTTCTTAGGGGATCGTTATAATCTATAGATCGTAACGATCCCGTAGATCACTACGATCCCGAGATAGATCGTAACGATCTATCCCTTATTAGTCGTGCGGTTCTTTTTGCCCCGACTATTATTCCGTACGGCTAACGTAACCGTACTGCCTAGACCGTCCCGTGATAGGTAGTCGCGGTTGTAATACGATATCCCTCTCCTGTTAGTCTTTGTCCTTAAAGGCCTGTTACTACGGCCGTTACTCCTGCCCTATATAAATACCCTACTTACGCCTATATTTATAGGTATAGCGTCCTGTTTCTATAATAATTTCTACGATATCTTGCTAATAATATATCTAGTAGGGTTAAGAAACCGAAATCTCGGAAAACCTTAGAGCGCGAACGTCTTTCTACGCTCGTCCTTTTATAAGGTCTTATCGCCGATATACCTTATTCTTTTTACTTTTATCGGAAGTTATCCTGCTATATAGCGGGGAACTCAACGAGGTATAGTGAGTATATATATCGGGGTCGTACTTATTGTAACGGCGTCTTAGTTACTTCTTCTCGTAGGCTTTCTTTATAAGCCGTTTGTTCGTCTCGTGCTAACTCTTCTTTATAGTATCCCGTCTATTAGAGCAATAGAAGCGGCTAGATACGGAGGAGGAGGAAGTAGGGGAGTAGCTAGAAAAGCTCTAGTCTTAACTCGCTAATACCTTAGGTCGTTTAGCCTATATTCGGCGTATTAAGAGAAAGGCGAAGGAGAAGAGTGCTAAGTTATTTTAGCGGGGTATAGCGGAATTAGATAAGGAAGACGGGATCGTTCTAGCCTTAGAAGCTTATAAGTACTAGGTAGTAGACAATATTTAGGCGTTAAGCGTTCTAAATAAGTTTAATTAGTCGTCTTTAGGTTTAGGCGAGGACCTTATAGGCATAAGTCCTTTAGTTCCTTTAGATACTACTACTAAAACTATCTTAGTAATAGCTAGTAGTCCGTTAGGTACTTAATAGGTTCCTATATATTTTCTTCGTATCTATAGTTTTTCTATTTAATAAGCTATTATTGTTTTCCTTCTTCGATTTTTATATTTAGTATTTACTCGACTTTATATTCGTTCTCGTCTAAGACTTCGATATAGTCTTAATTTTCTTCTTTATCTCCTAATACTTCCTCGAGAAGCGAGATATAGAAGATAGGGTATATCCTTATTGTCTTTAGTAGTGAAAGTTCGTAGTTAGTTATTAAAATAACCTTTTTTACTAGGAAAGGTCTTAGTTTTTTAAAGTCTAATTTATTACTTAGTCGCGTTATCTTAATGTTTCGTTAGAGTAGGTAGACTATATCTCCTTCCCGAAAAGTTAGTCTCTTTAATCTTTTCTTATTTACGTAGGTTATTATCCTTTATTTAACGTATTCGAGTTCCTTCCTTATTTCGTCGTATAATTCCTTTAGTTTATCTACTTAGAGTATAGCTCTTTCGGCCTATAGTCCTTCTCGTAATATTCTATATACTTCGGGGTTATATCCGAAATTAGCGTATAAAGGTAAAACCTTTATACTTTCCGTAACTAAGCTATTATAAGCTAGTTATACTATTAGTAACTATTTAACCTAATCGTCCTGTCTATAGTTAATATAATAACGGAGGTATTGTTTAAGCGTTTAGTTAAGTTATTCGGTTTATTTATTTATTTAAGGGTAATATACTATGCTAAGCTTGTATTTCGTTCTAAGCTATACTATTAATACTTACTAGAATTTCGCCGTAAACGTTATTCCTCTATTAGATATAATTTCTATTAGTAATCCGTAGTTACTAACGATTATTCGTAGGAATATATAGGCTAAGTCTTCTATATTACTTACTTCCTTATATAGGATAAAATATCTATATTTAGTTAATCGATTAGTTATTACAAAGATACTATCGTATATAACCTTTATTATAGGTTCCTTTAACTTAGGTAGCTTTATAATATAGTTAAAAGCTATCGAATCCTATAGTTTCTATAGAACTAGTAGTAGTTATAGTTCTCTATATAGTTTATATCTCGAGGCCTTACTTCTTTTATAAGCTAAATACTTAGCGAGTACTAATTATACTACTACCTTAATTCCTTAGAAATCGAATCTCCGTTATATTCGTTCTATAGTTCTTTAGATACCTTAGTGTCTATATATCGGGTACTCGTAGATTTCCTTAATTATCTTTTCTCGTAGGGGTAGTAGTATCTAGAGTTTTCCCTTATATATTAGAATATCGGTATTTTCTATATCGTATCTATAAGGTATTTCCTAGATATATATAATATTCTTTTCTACCTATTCCTTAATTTCCTTATATATTAGGTCGTCGTCTTATACTTTAAATATTACGTTTAGTTATTTCTATTAGAGGTACCCTTCTTTATTAAATTCAAGGAGTTATCCTTCTATCTTAGGGTCTCCTATATCGTAGTTGCTTCTTCTACTTAGAGCATCGGCTCGTCTATTCTTAGATCCCTTTTAGTAAATAATCTTATAGTTAAATTCTAAGAGGTATTCTGCTTATTAGATTTATCGTCTATTAAGTTACTAAGTCGTCGCGAAGTATATAATATTTTTATAGTCTATATAAACTCTAACTTTATATTTACTACCGAGTAGGTAGTGTTAGAATTCTTTAAAGGCGTTAATAATTACTAGGAATTCCTTATTATAAATTAGGTAGTTAAGTTCTACTCCTAATAGTTTCTTCGAGTAGAATACTATCGGGTAGAGTTTCCTATCTTTATCTCGTTATCCGATTACTACTCCTAATCCTCTACTAAAAGCGTTAGTTTCGAGTTCTAGTCGTTTTTCTAGGTCGAATATTATTAATACTAGTTCTGAAGTAATTAGGTCTTTAATCCTTTAGAACGCTCGTTCTTCTCTTTTTTCCTATTTAAATATATTTATCTTTTTTATAAGTTCGTCGAGTAGTATTATATATTTTCCATATCCTTCGATAAATCGTTAGTAGTAGTTTATAAAGCTATAGAAGCTTTATACTTCCTTAATGTTTATTAGTATAGGCTAGTCCTTAACTACCGCGATTTTGTCTTTTTATATTCGTATTTTTCTTAGCACGATCGTATATCCTAAGAAGTCTACTTCTTATACGTAGAAGTAACTCTTTTCTAGTTTAACTAATAACTTTATATTCTAGAGTACTTATAGTACCTTATAGACGTATCCTCGATATTCTTTAAGATCCTTAGAGAAGATAAGTATATCGTTAAGGTATACTAC
>JALHBU010000275.1:0-26997 GCA_024340005.1 Tolypocladium tropicale | reverse complement strand
TCGCCTCCGCAATGCATCACGCGACCCACCCCCCCCCCCGAAGCCGCGCCGTCGTCACATGAGCCACCCCAGAACTTGACCGCCAAACCGGCAAGCCGTTTTATACACAGAATCTACAGGTGACTCGGTAGCCGTGGAGCGGTCTCACCTTGGCTCCTCGGCCGCTCCGTTACGTCAACAATCCTACGTCTAGGCTCGAGGCGTGCGCGCGTGTGGGTGCAAAACAAGTCTCTTCTCGTACAAAGTGGGTATCAATCGTCAGGATCAGTGGCTATGCCTTGCCTGCTAAGTGAGAATTCCTGTCGGCAAGGGCCCGTTGTCGACGGCGAGATAACTATGTTGGTGCACTTCTATAACCGCAGCTTCTCCTTGGCATCCTCGCTCGTGACCTCGGCAACGAATTCAGCCATAGCTTCAAAGTAGCCCTCCTCAAGAACGCTCGAGTTGTGGTCGCCACCGGGGAATGGCTTCCATTTCTTGCTGGGTGCTTTGCAGAGTTCGTACAGTTGGCGCATGTGAGCCGGCCTGCGGGGTAGATGACAGCGTCAGTCTAACATGAAACATAAAGCGATTGTTTCTTGAGCAGTCATCATGTCACATGATTGGTCCTCAGATTCGGCAAAATGCTTCAAATCATGACCGCAAGCGGCTCATATTTTGTGGGTGTGGTATGTTCATCACCGGACCAGGAAAGCTCATGAGTGCGGGAACAAGGGTGCGACACTTACGGGACGATCTCATCTTGCAGGCCGCTGAGGAACAGCACCGGCACCTTCTTGATGTTGGGTAGTATCGACTCGCTCGGCCAAACCTGGTGGCACAGCAGGGTCAGATACTTGGCGGGTGGGATCACCGAGGGGATCAGCTTGCGCATGGACAAAAAGGTGTTCTCGAGGATCAAGCCGGCAATGTCCCCGCCGTCCTGGTTTTTGGCCACGAGCTTGATGCTGACGGCGCCGCCAAGACTCTGACCGTAGATGATGAGGCGGTGGCTGCGAGTCTCTGCGCGGTCACGCAGGTAGTTGAGGCCCGTCTGGGCGTCCACTCCCAGACCGGACTCGTCGGGCTCACCGGTTGATGTCCCGTAGCCCCTGTACTCGAGCATGAAGACATTGCAGCCGATGTAGTTGATGATCATGCGGGCTATGGGCAGCCTGTGTCCAATGTTGCCAGCATTGCCGTGGAACATCAGGACGGTGATGTTGGAGTTTCGGCCGCCGCGAGGGCCGCGGATGTAGAAGGCTGAGAGCTTCTCGCCATCATCGGTGGGGATGACGAGCTCCTCGAAGTCATGGATGCCAAACTGCGAGGGACGGGGGAGATCGGTCCGGGAGTTGGGAGGCATGTGCGAGGGGTAGATCAGGGCCCTGTGGGATTACGTCCGGTTAGCTTAACGGTCCGCCGCAAGACAGCAGGTCATATGGGACCTGGGTCGAGGGTGTTGGTGCGGGGGGGAGGCGCGAACGGACTTTTGCTTAAAATAGAGGAGGGAGGTGAGAACGGCAGCAATGCCCTGTGTGGTGCAACATGGCGGTCAGCTATCTGGTGCAACGCAGCGGCATGGTGTCGAGATTGGCGGGGAGGCCGATGACTTACCGTCGAGGCCAAGGCAGGAAGACGCATGTAGGAGGCGACAGAGCTGAGGAGAGACGCGGTCTGCTCCAGATAGCTGCTGAAGGTGGACGGCGGAGACTGGTTGGAGCTTGACATGTCTGCTCGGGCGGCGCCTCTCGCGGGGGCGGTGGAAGAGGACGGGTGGCTGAGAAGGTGTCCCGGTGCGTACGTACGGCTCGAGACGTGTGCCAGAGTCCGAGGCGTCGTCAGGCCAGCAGGAGAGGCTATGGGTCGCGAGAGGGCGAGAACGCGCGAGGCTGCCCAGGAACGGGCACCGTGTTTACGGCTGCCTGGCTGCCGGCCTCCGACTGTGTCCGCTCTGGTTGTCTGCCTGCTACCGGGCACAAGGTCGTGATGGCCTCACGGCTGCACCATGGCTGGATACTCGGAGAGCTGGCTGGCGGCGATGCAGGGCGCAGAAGCGTCAGCAAGCCGCGGAGTCGCCTGGGAGCCGGATCGCGGGGACGACGACCGGACAACCACATGTGCGAGCAGGCGGGCCAGCTGGGGAAGGGGGGATAAGGAGGATGCCAGTGTTGGCTTGAGATCCGCTGAGCCGTGCGGTGGAGCCGCTGATGGAGCCCGAGTGGACGCCCCAAATGAGTGGAAGGGAGCGAGGCCGTGGCACGGGCCTCCGCTTTCCCCATTACTGGTTGCTGCGTTTGTCGACTACCCTAGACTGGTTTGCCAGTCACCGACATCGAGGACGGCGGTGTCTTTCACCGTTCGCAACGGTGCTTCATCCGCTACTCGTAATAATGCTGAATTGGGGGGGCGAAACGGTGAACTTGGCACGGTCGTGGGTATTGTTGCCGGCCACGTGGCTGTCGTACGTGGAAAGGACAGCTTGGTAGCATCCAGCGCACACCTGAAACTAGAATCGAAATACCTACTCCATACCTCCACTAGCTACCCAAGCTTGCTGACATCTCGCAGGTGCCATGCGCATGAATTGTCATGGGCCGAGCTCTCGAAGAAGAGTACGGAGTAGGTAGGACGACGATCTCCCCTCGATAGTCCCGCCATGCGCCAACCGTTGGTGCTGCGCATACCGAGTGCTTCGCATGTCTTCGCCAGATAGTTCTGAGGGCAGCTCAGCCGCACGTCTCCAGGCGACCGGACAAATTGGAAGAAGAAACCCCCCTGCCAAGCCACCCAAGGATCATTCAGCACAGTTTACAGCTCAACTTCCACAAGCCTGACAGACCGTGGCACTGGAACTCGTGAATAATCCAGACTCGGACGACGGTTGATATGAGGTTATCTGGTAGATTCCCCTTCCGAACGGAATGAAACTTCCCCGCCAGCAGCAGGGTAGACATTTCATTTTTAGATGGGCATGCCCCATAACGGAGTACCGACCAAGAATAGTGATGTTTGTTGCCAGGATGAATGATCAGAAGCGATGGCCCCCAACACGGCCTGAGGCTGATATTGGGGGCCTCCATAACCATTGGCCCGCTGAAAGACCTGGGAGGTATCAGGCACGGGCAAGTTCCTGGAGGGCCAATGCCTGTTTGTCTGCTCTTTCCACTGATTAAGTTAGGCCATAATCAGAAAAGGGCACACTGCATTCTTCTGACCCTCAACAGGTATCCTGTCGTACAACAAAATCGGGTATAAGCGACTAAATGATTTGGAGGCGTCATGCTCCATCAAGAGATGTCCAGGCCCGAAAGGGCAGGTCGACAGGCTGCAAAGGGCCGCTCGTCTGTCCGAGACCTGTCGTCAATTACGAGCACGACAACAATCTTCAAGCCTCGCTTGCGGGCTTCGTCTTGGGACTGCTGTCGCAAACGAGCGGGTGCGCATCAAGGGAGGTGCCCTGAAACACGGCTCCCGTCCCCCCTCCCGGTCTTTGTCCCGGATATGAGCAGAGGTTGCGGGCTCGTTAACCTTGAGCGTGCTTCGACACGCTGTGATATGGGCACGTTGGCGTGTGGCCGTGCAGGCGCGTACACGAGACCCCGTCCCGCGACGGTCATTTGATGACCTTGACGCCGCGTGGAGGAGGGGGACGGCGGTGCCGCTCGCGTTGCGCCGCCCGAGCGCCCTAAACGGATCCTAAAGGGGACCTAAAGGGATCATCCGCTGCCGACGGTGCGGACGGAGATTGGATGCGCGACCGCGGCTCTCACGAGGCCATGCAAGTGTGTAAACGCGCGTCACGAACCTGGCGCGCATTGGCCTGCCCCTGCAGCAGCGTCTTTGGGAGCCAGCTGGGGGCGAGACCAGGCCCAACAGCAGAGGTAGAGAGCGGCAGCTGCGGCGCGCTGCAAGAGGATCAACAAGTTGGGGCATGGCGAAACCGCGGGAAACCCTCTCTCTGCCGGGCCCGTTGGCGGTCGTACAGCCGCGATGGCTACCCGCAATTATTTTGCGACCTCAAGTTTGTCTCACCTGGCCCGCCATGAGCACCATTGCTCCGGGCCGGCAGCCACCCAACGCACTGGCATGACCGATAGCGGTCCGTACGAGAAGTACGAGCCCTCGCCGAGGCCCAGAGCGCGATAGCTTGAGCAAGCGGCGCGGCTGGTGCGGGCGCAACAGCCAGCGACGATCGTCACAAGCCGCGACATCACCACCTCAATGCAAGCTGTACTCCGTACCTACAAACGCACTTCTGGCCGGCCCCAGAAAGCCCCAAGATAGAACCAACGCCAACCTGACAAGGATGTCCCTTCCCCGCCAGCCGGACTTGTTCGTCAGCTCGGCGCTGCGCCGTTGGGAGCTTGCGAGCGAGGGCAACGTCGAGCAGCGCAGCGCAGCACGGCACTTCGCCTCATGTGACGGCGGGCGTTGCTAGCCATCCACCCATCCCTGCTTCTTCCTGGGGGCCGCGCGGGCCAATCATGGCGCTGCGTCAGGCATGTTTGAGGATCGCGTCGCGCTGGGTTGCCGGTTGATGGTTGATGGGTGCCGGGGCTCGTTCCGGCCGAATGGGACGTTGGAGCAATCATCAGGAGCAAGCCGCTGCAACACACAGTTCGCACCAGTACGGAGTGGCGGGCTACAGTACCGGCGTACGGCCCAAAAGGCTGATGTTGTTGTCATGGCCCATGGCGCATGCGTTCATTCGTAGGCCGGCCTGCATCGCGCGCGCTGAGCCCCCCCCAAAAATACCTAATCATGCGTCGTTGCGTCGGAGAGCCGGGCGCTGGAGACTGCGCGAATGCCCAATCCAGCCGCCTATCGAACCCGAGAAAAGCGCCTTCGCCAGCTGGCGCTCGCAGACAGAAAAACTGCAGTCCACTTTTTTTATTCCGACTTTTCTCTTCCCAAATTCTCTCTGCCAACGTCGCACCAAACAGCAACGGCCTGCGCCGCCCTCGACAAAGACAAAATAATTTCTCGGGCCAGAGCGCCAGATTCCATCCCTTTGCTCGCTGCAACCCAGACCGCGCCGCCGCTCCCGACACACGCCTTCGCCTCTGGCCGCTGCCGCTCGCTCGCTCGACCGCACGCACCCCCTTGGCCCCCTCGGCTCTTCCATTCCCTCGTCGTCCGTCCCGTCTTCGCTGAGACGCATTCCTTGGAAAGGGCCGCCCCCCCCGAGCCCCCACCCCCCTTACTGCTCAGGCCGCCCCCGTTCACCTCATCGGGCAGCTCTCCTCGCGCTCTGGCATCCGCTCTGGCATCTCTCACTCTCTCGCCTTGCGCACCCGTGGTGCCCCGCCAAGAAACAGCATCCCGATCAGCTTGCCCACCCTAGGAAGCCGCGCTGCCATAGATAGGCCCCCAACGGCCGTCAGTCCGCTCCGTCAGATACCGCCGCCAGCGAGAAGCCGGCTCTGCGTCTGCCCAACTTCACACCCAATCAACGACACCACAGTACCACCGACGCCATGGTCTCCTTTTCATGCGAGGTAAGTAATGTCACTTCCCGGCGCGCCGAGTAGCTTGTCGCCGTCCCCCTCCCCCAATCCCTTTAGTGCCTTGGCCTTCTTTGTACTTCATGCCCTTCCTCTCTCACCCCTGCCCCTGTCACCTTCTCGCCCCTACGCCAGCATATCCCATCCAGCCCACCACACCAACACATGCACACATACCACCCGACCTAGATTGACATCACTCCCGACACCCTCGACGCCAGTTCCCTTCCCCAATCCGCTGATCCCTGGCCCACTCACCTGTCTCTTGTCATCCGCTCCCCCTTTACGTACGGCTGGTCCTCCTCAAATACCAAACGCACGCCACTGCGTCGCGCATCAGACCTGCTCGTTTTACTCGTATATACCCTCGGCCGTCTAACTCGTTTTTGAATAACAACAGGGCTGCGGCGACGTCTTGACCAAGAAGAAGCTCGACCCTCATCGCAACCGCTGCTACGGAGCCACCTTCACCTGCTTGGACTGCATGGTTCACTTCCCTGGCGTCCAATACCGCTCTCATACGGTAAGTACCACGTTCAACGCGGTCGACTGGACCAGCCGGTGTTGCTGGTCGTTGAGCTCGATCCACTCTAACACGTCGACAGTCCTGCATCAGCGAGGACCAAAAGTATCAAGGCGCGTTGTACAAAGAGAAGAACAAGAAGAAGCCCAAGAATACGCCCGCCGAAGCGCAATCGAGCCAACCGCCCAAGAACATGACTCAGCAGCCGTACGTTGAGGACGTCGGGGAGGATCGGGACTACGAGCCGTGGAATGATTCCGCAGGCCAGACCGAAGATGAGAGATCCCCGGCGGAGCCGCCGCCGGAGGCTCCCACCCCTCCGGCCGCCGCCTCGGAGGAACATGTCAACGTCTTTGACTTCTTGGTCGCGACCGGCCAGACCCCGAACGCCTCCAATATGAACCTCCCTCGAGACCAGCAAGGACCCGACGTCGGCGATAGCACTTCGCTGGTGCGCTACGAATATAGTACCGAAAGCTACCTCGACCCCACCTCGCTTATGGAGGCCGACGAGCCTCTGATCCAGTACGGCACGGGCCCAGTGCCGACCGGTAACTTTGTTACCCCCGCGTCAAAGAGCGAGCGCCGCAAGGCCAAGGACAGCGAAGTGAAGAAGGACAAGAAGCGCAAACGCCTGCACGTCGATGTCCCTGGCGACCAAATCATGACGGACGCGCCTCCCGTCCTGCACTCTGGCCTGACGGGCGGCCTCAAGGGATTGATGCGGCCTACCCTCCCTCCTTCCCCCGACTACTCCGGCGCTGATGTCGCCGATCATTCGCCAGCGAGTCCTCTCAAGAAGACGAAGCATTCGAAGCACTCCAAAAACGGCCAGATTAGCAACAGTATTTTTGATATGATCACGGGTGGCTCTAAGTCCAAGGCGCAGAAGAAGAAGTCGTCCAAGAAGCACTCGCGGAGCCACGGAGAGAAGAGCAAGCCCAAGTTGATTGAGTTCCGACCACAGTCCAAGGACGGCAAGACGAGCAACTCTGACGGCCAGATGGTCGTTTACAAGCCTCGGGCCGACGCCTTTCTCAGCTTCGTCACCAAGGGCCCAGAGAGCGACCGTGGCTGCAGCATGAACAAGGCGCTGAAGCGCTACCATCGCTCGCGCGAGGCTTCGGGGTCTAGCGAGACAAAGGGCAAGGAAGAGAAGGAGCTCTGGAAGGACCTGCGCTTGCGCCGAAACGACCGCGGTGAAATCGTCATCTTCTCCCTGGGAGAGATGGTCGAGAAATAAAATCAAGCACGTGGAAAACAAAGAAAATCTTCCCTGGTGGGCAGTGACGTATTGCGAACATCGGGGGAACGAAAATACAACAGGAGTTTTGGGGTCATCGGGAGCATTCGACAGCGACTTCCGCACAAGGAAAACCGCCTCAGGTTTGGCCGAGTCCTTGTTTTCTTTCTTCCTGGTGGGATGGGATAGACGAATCTTGTGCGGCCTTGTTTGTTGTACGACTACACGGCAGAAGCTCTGAGCTGGACTCGCGGCTTGAGCGGCGACGGGCATGCCTTGGGGAGGTTGGAGCTTTGCGTCTGTTCCCAGTGCAGGCAATGGGCGAGCAGACACCTTTGCGCTTCGAGGAACCATGATTGGAGAGGGCGATTGCGGGGCGAGGAGGTAATGATTGGGCAGGTGATGATGATACCATGGATGGCATAGCATTGCATCGAATGAAGATTTTTTGTCCTTGATATCCATTGGACCACGTTCTCCGCCTGAACCCTGAACCTGAGACTTGGTGAACCGGGCAGAAACGGGCCATGCAAGAGTGATTGTCATTACGCATACGTCATGCCATAGTTACACTGCACCTACA
The DNA here is from genome assembly GCA_024340005.1 of Tolypocladium tropicale. Classification (NCBI taxonomy): domain Eukaryota; kingdom Fungi; phylum Ascomycota; class Sordariomycetes; order Hypocreales; family Ophiocordycipitaceae; genus Tolypocladium; species Tolypocladium tropicale. The sequence continues at coordinate 19,162 of JALHBU010000275.1, read as the reverse complement.
TGACATGCAGCGGCAGGATATGCTGCACCATGGCTTCTCTCCGACACAGCGGGCACTCGGGCTTTTCCCTGACCCAGTCGCCGATACACTCCCAACAGAAGACGTGGCCGCACTGCGTGGCGGCAGGATCCTTGAGCTCCTCCAAGCACAGCGTGCACTTCCTCTGCTGCGAGCCCTTGATGTAGCCCATGACCTTGTCGTCGCCGAGGTTGAACCTGGGCGTGCCGCAGACGGGGGTGTGCGTCGTGGCGGCGAGGTCGACCCTGCTGGCCTGCGGGCCGCGTGCCCCGAGCTCCGTGAGCAGCAGGTCGCTGTTGGCCGAGTAGGAGTTGGCGTGATCGAGCGAGACGTCGACGGTGCCGTGGAAGGCGTTGCGCTCGCGGGGCGCCGAGGCGGACGAGAGGGTGGAGCGGATGTGTAGGTAGGCTTGGACGGCGAGCTGGAAGGTGAGCAGCACGCCGAGGACCTCGTATCCGGCGCGGTCCGGGGTGTCGGGAACGGTGCGGGTGAAGACGTAGCGCAGGGAGAGGAGGCGCTTGGTGAGCTCGTAGTAGGTGCCGTTGAAGTAGAAGAGGGCGAGGGTGACGGCCTGGACGGGCGCAGCCGACGTGAGCGACGAGAGGTGCCGCGCGACGTAGTCCCACACGCGGGCCTCCCTGCCGGCTTCCTTGCCCTTCTGCTGGAGCGTGCTCAGGCGGCGCTCGACGAGGGCGCGTAGCCGCGCGCGCAGCCGGGGCAGCAAGCGGCTGACGAGGTAGGGCAGGACGATGGTGCCGGCGATGTAGGCGGCCCGGGTCCGGAGGGCAGGCAGGCCGCCGCCGGGGGCCTCGACCTGGACGAGGTCGCAGTACTCCTCGCCGAGGGTGCGGTTGCCGGGGAGGGTGGTGAGGGCGAAGTAGAGGAGGGCGGCGAGGGAGCGCAGCTCGGGGCCGAGGGCGTGGGTGGCGCGGGCGCCGACGAGGCGGCGGTGGAGGTCGGTGAGGGTGTTGGCGAGGTGGCCGGTGAAGTAGGCGTCCTTTTGATGGGCGCGGACGATGTCAGGCGCCGCGGCGAAGGGGTAGGGGGAGGCGGCGGCGGGCGGCGGCGACGAGGGTGATGCCGCGGCCATGGCGAGCGCGAGGGTCGGGCTCCGCGGCCCGGAGGCTCGAGGACGTCGCAGTCGTGTTTAGCGGAGTATCGTGAAGTTGCAGCGGCGTATGCGGGCGTCGGCTGGTGTCGCAGCAGTCGAGAGGCAGGAGACGCTGTCGTCGAGTCGTGAAGCGGAGGGCGTCGTATGCTTGGCGAGGGTTGGGATGGAGGTTGAGAGTGCGTGGTTGCGATGGAGGGCCGGACGGAACCTTGGGAGCAATTGGACCTCGGGACGAAAGCTGGGGTTGGCGGACCCATGTGCGGCGCGTGGTGCCGGCAGAGCGCTAGCGCCCGGGGCCGAGAAAGGCCGAGTCCCTTGCGGCCCTCGGGCACCGATGTACGGAGTAGTCGTACAGAGTCGAGCCTGGCAGGCGATGCCTGAGACTGATACGTGCTGGGGCTAACTCAATGATGCTTTGAAGAGCATGAGGCAAATAAGGTGCTTGAAATCGACTGTCTGAGAATCTTGCCGGCCGAACATGATCCTCCTAGAGTCGCAACTCTTCAGGCATGTTGTAAATTATATCTATTGCCACCATCTACTAAAACGGGGAAGAGAGTGGTGGCCCATGTACAGGAATGCTTCGAGCTTATAGCCAGAGTAGATTCAGCGGGCAGAGGCTCGGCCGTGAAGCCGCATGCTGTAGGTTGTGAGGCTGCGCCAGAATGGGAGCTTCCCGACGAGATGCGATGGGACCAAGCTAGCTCCCCTTCGACACAGCCCAAACACGAGCAGCGCCGCAGAAAAAAGCACAACAAGCCTGCAATGTTTCACGAATGACTGCATATGCTCGTTGCCGCCAAGCCCGTTGGACCTTGGCGCTCAATGTTGAAGTGAGGCACGGCTCCGGCTGCCCATTGGGAGGCTGTCAAAGGTGCAGGCGTGATGGGGGTTGGTGGAGCGCTCAGTGGGGGTGACGTAGGCCGCGCCTGCCCCTGAGAAAAAAGTCCGAAAACAGCACGAGGCCACCTCAGCGGCCTTTATCGCATTCGTAATTTGCCCTCGCTTTGGCCTTTCCCACGCCCTCTGCCTCTGCTTCGCTGCCCCGGACCGCTGTGCGCAGCTCCTCGTCGCTCACTCACCTCGCTCGATGTCTCTGGCGCCGCCGCCCATCGCCGGGTTCCTTTCCGTCTGCTTCCGCCAGCCAATCGATGACGACGCGCCCTGACCATGGACGGTGATCCAGCGGTCGAGCCGGAGCTCGACTCCTTCAGCTTGACCTTCCCGCTGCCGTACCGCGTCGGCTTCATTGTCACCCTAGGTACGTTCACCAGTGGCCGTTGCTCTCCGTCGTGCTGTTTCTCACCCGCACCGTAGCCGCCTGGGGATGGGGCCTCAACCTCCACTACCTCTACCTGCTCAAGATTGACGTGCCGTCGTTGATACGATACCCGGGCCGATCGTCGCCGCACCACGTCCCGCACCACCACTCGACCTACCGGCTCGCGACGGTGCTCTCGGGCCTGTTCGCCGTCTCCATCGTCCTGTTCTGGCTCCTCACGTGGCGCGTGCCCTCGCGCGTCATCGACTACGATTGGATTCCCATGACCTACCTGGTGGCCCTGCTCGCCATCTTCTTCGTTCCCCTCCAGCACCTTCCCAGTGGCGGCCGGCGACGATTCCTCGCGACATTGCGCCGCGTGAGCATTGGTGGAATAGCCGAGGCGCAGGATGGCAAGTTCGGGGACATCCTGCTGGCTGACGTGCTGACGTCGTACGCCAAGGTGTTCGGCGACGTCTTCGTGACCACCTGCATGTTCTTCAGCACCGGAGGTTCCTCGACCAACCGGCCCGACCGCAACTGCGGCGGTACGGTCATCGTGCCCCTCCTCATGGCGGTGCCAAGCATGATCCGCTTCAGGCAGTGCATCATTGAGTACCTGCGCGTTCGACGGGCCCCGTATAAAGAGTCGACGGGCTGGGGAGGTCAACACCTGGCCAACGCACTCAAATACTCGACGGCGTTTCCTGTCCTGATAACGAGCTCGCTGCAGAGGAACATGCAGAACCCGGATTCCAAGGCGGCCCTCCACAGGGCCTGGCTGGTTGCCGTCTTGGTCAACTCTCTTTACTCCTTCTACTGGGACGTGACCAAGGACTGGGACCTGACGCTCTTTGCCGGGAGACGAGCGCGCACCTCGCCTCACCACCCCTGGGGGCTGCGGGACCGCCTCGTCTTTCGGTCGGCGACTCTGTATTACGTGGTCATCGTTGTGGACCTCATGCTGCGTTGCACGTGGTCGATGAAGCTGAGCCCGCACCTGGACAAGTTCAGCGATTTTGAGAGCGGCATCTTCTTGATAGAGTTCCTCGAGGTGTTCCGGCGATGGATGTGGATATTCTTCCGCGTGGAGACGGAGTGGTTTAGGAATTCGTCTACGGGCCTTGGAGTTGACGACATCTTGTTGGGGGATTACCAGGGCAAATACGACGACGAAGATTAGAAGAGCAGCCCGCGACGGCGGGCGCTACCGGCACGCGGTGTTATGGCGTTCGGCAAACAGGGACACGGTAGATTGGTGCAATGAAGATACCCGGCCAGGCTCCGGCAGTTACGGCGATGGGCACGTCATCAGAGGATCGAGGCTTCGTCTGTGTTTTTGGCAAGGGACGGCATCGTGGCATCAAGTCTCATGTCTCTCGCCCGGCAGATGCCGTCCCTCAACCACCCAAGGAAGGCTTACGGGCAGATGGCCGGGGGCCTTGTCATCTCTCGTGCGTCGGCCGGTGCGCTCCTCCTGGTATCATCTCCATGGCTTACTTTCCGCTCCTGGTCGATCGACGTCGGCCAATGACACCCTGGACCGGTAAGACGCACGGGGCTACGAGCAGGCCGGCAATCGGATTGTTCCAGGGCTTCTAGAATCCCCAGCGCAGGCTGCGGCGCGACTTCGCGTAGCCGCTCTCCGCCTTCTGGCAGAGAGCGCCCAGAGCATTGAAAGCCCAGGCAGCAAGGTGGCCGAGTGCCGCTCGTGGCGCTGGCATGTACGAGCTCGACTCGCCCGGCATGGATGATGTGGTGGGGGCCGCTCGACGGCGAACGAGCCCAAAGAGGCCCGTTGAATGCGCGCTAGGCGGGGGCGGGGGATGCTAAATGCTTCTAGCGCAGCCCTTTTGATGCGCCACACATCCGCCGCACTGCGACCATGGCGATCCAGATGGATGCCGTCCCGATGTCTCACATGGGCCGCCCGCTGCAGCCCCAGCCGTTGGCGAGGCTTCCACGCCATGCGCAACGCTGCCGGGCGCATGCGGAGGGCTCGTCTTGCAGCTCAGCAGCCCCGCGACTCGGCGCTGGGGCACAAGGGGACAAGGGAGGATGGGCGGGGTGGACATGGGAAGCGTCCAGTGTGTTGCATCGGCATCGGCATCCTGCCTTTCAGCCTTCAGCCTTCAGCCGTTGGCCTGCCCAGATCGAGGCAGCCAAGACGACGCCGGCGCGGGCGTGGGCGTTGGCGTGATGGCTGCAGCCTTGTCGACCGGTTCCCCGGAGAGCCGGCGTCGGTCCATTATGGAGGGACAAAGCAGGTAGGGCCTTATCACCTCTCCCTCCCGTCCCTTATCATCTTCCTCCGCACTCGCCCCGTCCCTCCATGTCAGCCATTTCGAACTGCCTGAGAGGCGAAAATATTCTCCCAACAACGCCGCCCGGACCAAGCTTTGCAAGGCAGCCAGGGAGTGAGCGCCTTTCAATCGAGGCGCCACCAGGTTTCGATTGACGGACCGACGGCCCTTTCGACGTATCGAGGACAAAGCCCCAGAGCCTCGCCGCCGCATATCGCAGCAGTCGCCTTTCATCCCACCAAGTCACTGCTATTGTCGTTTGTTGTCGCGAATGACCATTGGATGACCGTGCGTGCCCACCTCGAGCAACGCATCGCGCGAGGTTCAAGAACTCGCGCGGCTTATATATCCCGACCGAGGCTCCCGAGACCCACGCTCTCGTCGTCGCTCGCCGAAGCCCAAGATGGAATCGCCATCGCCGACGCAGCGCGAATCGCCTTCTCGGCTGCCCTTTGACAGACCGGCGCCGGCCATCGTTGAAATGTACGCCCACAAGCCGCTTCCGCCGCTGCCGCCGACGTCGCACCCGAATGCGAGGGCATCAGTATCGTCCAGGGCCCCGCCACAGCGCATCTTCCGACCAAGAGCCGCGACTGAAAGCCAGTTGGCGACCTCGGCACCCCTACCTGCTCGTACAACGTCACTGTCTCGGACTCACGCGCGTCACTTCAGCCATTCCGGCCTCACTACGCCTGGGCGGCGCTCCTCCCGCAAGATACAGCAGCTGACGGGCTACGACGTTGATGTCATGGAGGACTATCCCTCGCGGGGGAGCGCCGGATCTAACACCGCCAGCCACCACAGCCAGGAATTCGAGACAGAGCCCAACCTGGTGCCGCTGCTCGAGTTCGACAATGGGGACACGTCCAGCAGGGGCAGCTCATGGGCGCCCATGTCGCCGCAGTCGGCCCCCATACCGTCTCCGCTAAGCATCAGCAAATTTGCCGTTCGCGACATGAGCGATTCGAAGTTTGGCGGTAGTTTCCACCCCGACGCCATGGTCGACTCGGATGAGAAGCCTGCGCAGAGCTGGGAGCAGGCGTATCGCCACTTCAGCGACAGCATGGTGGCTGACGAGTACCATCGGGTCTCGGTCGAGCTGGCCGCGCAGCTCCCGCGTCAAGCACAAGCCGACCACGCCATCCCGCCAGCGCCCACCGGGCGGAAGCGTTCCTCGCTGGGCCTTGGCCTCTCCGCCGGCTCAAGACTCTCGCGCTGGCGCAGCAACCCTCCTCGAGCCATCGACTTTGCCGCGCCACCGCTTGCCTCGCCGCTCCTTGCCACCGGCAGCCGCCCTAGGAAGAGATCATGTCCGCCCGAAGTGCCGCTGGCGTCGGAGCATGTAGCGAAGGCGGCCACCGTCAGCGCGTTCGACGCCGACTCGGACGGAGAGGCGAGTTCCCGGGTCAAGGGTTGGTTTGGAGGGAACGGTGACCAGCGCGGGCGGTCGGGGCGGCCGTCCCACGGGGAGCCAAGGAGAGGGCTGCTGCATCACGCGAGGGACAAGGCAAGGATGCTGCACATGCCCAGGGACGAGAGGCGGAGAGAGGAGCTGCGGCGGCAAATTAGGGTCCTGCAGTCTTGATTGATTGGCCGAAAGAGGGCTGGTACGGACGGGCGCATGACGGTATTACGAGATGGCTCTTTTGCAGGAAGAAGCTACGGCGAAGGAACGGCGCTGGGGTGTTTTTGGAAAATTACTTGGCACGCGTTGCATAGACGATGAATATTCGACTTGCCCCGACTATTTCTTGACGGGCTTTATGGAATTGTGCGCCGCCACCCTGTCCCTGTCTTGATGTCGTGTTGTTGGCACGATGGGTAGCAAAAAGCTGCAAGGCTGAAGCGCGCCGACCCGCCGCCGCAGAATCGGGTTCGGGACTGGGAATCTGCGCCCCGCACTTCATCACATGGAACAGCCGACCGCCTCCGTGGGGTAAACTGGCAGGGAAGCGCAGGCGGGGGTTCCGCCGAAGCTCCGACGTAGGGCGCCCGTTGTCACGGCTGACGGACGTTGGAGTTCCCTCGAACCGCCCACACCACCGACAGCTGGGCCAGAAAATGATAGCGACGTCTTCGTCGGCTGCACCGGACGAGAGCAGCGGCAACGATCCCAGAAGCCGCTACAGGAGCAGCAGCAGCAGCAGCACGCCTGCCGACCCTGGTGCGCGCGACAACGACGTCTGCATCACCGAGGCCGAGGTCGCCGATCTCCGTGCCGGCCTTGAGCAGGCCGCCGAGGCTCCTCTGCGCCAGTGGGAGATTGACGACGAGCAGGACGAAGACGAGGGAGCCGAGGGAGAGGAGAAGACCGAGTCGCAGGCGTCGCTGTACTACGATGAGTCGACCATGTCGCCGCTAAACTCGTTCTCCGTGGTACGTCGCCGCCCAGCATGGTCAAGAACCCCCATATGCCCGCAACCCGTCAAGCTCACCTCTTCTCACCCCAGGCCGCCATAAACCGCCTGCGGGCCTACAAGCCGCCGGCCTTCCCGCTGTGGGACGCCTTGCCCGCCCGCAAGCGCGCGGCCGTGCTGGTGCTGCTGTACGCCGACCGCTGGGGCGACCTGCGCGTCGTCATCACCATGCGCGCCGCCAGCCTGCGCAGCTTCTCGGGCCACGCGGCGCTGCCGGGCGGTAAGGCCGACAACGTCGAGGAGACGCCGTGTACGTAGCCGCATCCGCATCCGCCCCTGAGAGCCGTTGTTTGGTGTTTTGGGTTTGACCGCTGACGACCCGCCGCGCAGACGAGATTGCCCGCCGCGAGGCGTACGAGGAGATCGGGCTGCCCATGGACGACCTGCGCATCCCGCGGCCGTTCCGCATCGAGCCACTGTGCACTCTGCCGCCGTCGCTGGCGCGCACGCACCTGGTGGTGACGCCGTGCGTGGCCTTCCTGCACGCGGACCGCAAGGCGTCGCCCGACGAGCCGACGCCCCTCGTCGAGGAGACCATGATCCCGCGCCTCGACGCGCGCGAGGTGGCGGCCGTCTTCAGCGCGCCGCTCTACAACTTCCTCAAGACGGCCGACCTGCCGCCGCGGCCGGGCCAGGCACAGACGCTGCCGCCGGGGTCGTGGTACGAGGGCTCATGGATCGAGTGGAAGGACATGCCGTGGCGCGTGCACAACTTCTACGTGCCAGTCAACAACCAGCGCGTGTCCAAGCCGCGGCGCGACAGCGCGCAGAGCAACCTGGCGCACCGGCTCGACGAGGAGCAGGAGGCCGAGGGCCGCTTCAAGGTGTGGGGCATGACGGGCCGGCTGCTGGTCGACGCGGCGCGCATAGCATACGGCGAGGAGCCCGAGATGGAGCACAACGCCACCTTTGGCGACTACGACATCATCCAGCGCGCCGAGGAGGAGGGCGTCTTCAAGGAGGTGGGCGAGGCGAGCAAGGCCGGCAGCAGCAGCAACAACAACAACAACAGTGGCGGCAGCAACAACAACGGGTCGGCCAAGATGTAGTAGCGGATGTGGGCATAAAGACGAATGGACGGTGATCGAGTTGGGGGCCCTGATGACGCTTTGTGCTTGGTCACATATGGCTAGACGAGACGTGAGGACTTGTACCTGACTTAGACGACGCTTGGACGCAGCCAATCTGAATTGGGAAAATCGCAACATTGCTTGAATGACGAGTTGCGCGGGAAAGCATCTAGTGACAGGCGTTGTCCTTTGTGGCCGACGTGGACTGGCCAAAGACTAGGTATCCGAAAAAAGCACCGAGCGAGACGGCCACCATGACCCAACCGTTGTACGTCATGAAGACGAGCCTCGGGTAAGACGGTCAGCGACGCACGCGGCGGGCTAACGCTGGACAAGCAGCAGGGGAGACGACTTACATGAGCATAAAGGCGTAAAAGTTCTGCAGGCCGTAGAAGACGGCCTTGATGAGGTGCGCCTGCTTGGCGACGCGGTGCTGGTTCTGCCCTGACGAGAGGAAGGGGGTGGACTCAGTAACGGACTCTTCATCTTTTGGGGTTCCGCGATGCGCGGTCTCAGCACAGTATCCCACGAAGAGGAAGCTTTTTGGGGAAAGACTGGCGGAGCGAGGCGGCTCGGAGGGGAGACGGGCGAGGGGAGAGACTCACTGGGCAGGGCGGCGACGCGCGCGTTGACGCTGGCTTCGTAGCGGCGCGAGAGGGCGCGCAGGGCCTCGTAGCCCATGGCGAGGAGAACGACGGCGATGAGGGAGACGACGAGGGAGGCGGTGGAGCGGATGTGCCACTGGCGGAAGACGATGCAGAGGTTGGTCGTGTCCCAGGTGAAGAGCATCTGCCAAGTGTCAGCGAACGTCGGCGAGGGGCGGTCGTGGTGGTGCTGCTGCTGCGTACGCTCATGCTGCACATGTCGTCCATGCCGCCGCCGCCGCCATGGCCGCCGTGATCCATGCCGGCGTGGTGCATGCCCGAGTGGTCCATGTGCGCGTGCTCCATGCCGTGCGTCGTCGATGCTCGCTCGATCGAAGGGGATGGGGATGAGTCGCAGGGGATGTGTGTCCTCTCTTGTCTTTGCTGCGAGGACTCGGGGGTCGGCAGGGCAGCGCGGGTGAAGATGAAGAAGGAGATGGAGAGTAAGTAGGAGGGAGAAGGGGAGGGGAAGAGGAGATGGGACGAGAGGGAGATTGAGCAGATATATGCAAGTGCGTGAGTGCGCGCGTGTGTGTGTGGTGGTGGCGCCCCTTGCGCGACAGAGCTGAGGTGATGACGAGCCCACGAGATTGGGCAGAGATGGAGAGCTGCGAGAGCTGGGAGCTGCGTTGCTGCAAGCTCCCGTCCCGTCGAGGCCCCGCCGCGGCGCGCCGCAGCCTCCACTGAGAGCCCCTCGTCGCACCACCGCCGCCGCCCGCCAGGGGACCTCGCAACGCAACGCAATGCAACGTGCAGGGACCCTGTCCTAATCACCGATCCTATCGTAATGGTATGCGACTGGGTCTTGGCGCCGCGGAAGTTGTCGATGTTCTTGAGCTGATTTTGCGGGCGGTCGGGCGGCATTACCTAGGTGCCTACCTAGGTAGGTGGATAGGTAGGTGGGAAAGGTACCTGTAGTAGGCACCAAACGTGTCCATGTCCATGGGTTTACCAGCCCAGTGCGCTGCGCGGCGGCGTGTTACAGCGGCTGCTGCCGTTGCCGTAGCGGACCAGTTCGGAGTGGAGGCGAGGTTTCGGAAATCGAGCGCTGTCGGCGTCGGCGTCGCTGCGCCAGAAGCACATACCTCAGCACGCCTATCAGGTAATTGCCACCTAGGTAGAATAGGCCATGGCTGATGAGTCGAACGACGACACGCACATCAAGGCCCAGCCATTCTACCTCAGCATCCGGCGCAACCGCAACTCCGCCAATTCCGCAAACCCGTCGCAGAGCAAAGCCAAATAAATTATTCCCACCGTCTCGTGCCGTCGCCGCGGAAGCCACGGGAAGAGGGCATGGCTGAAGAGCAAAGATAAAAGTAATACGGAGTAGTAGCCCCCGGCTTACAAACGCAAGCTCCTTCAGAGCAGCAGCTCTGTTTTGCAACTAGCCCACCCGCTCGCGCAACCGACTCCATCATCGGCCCCCAACGTCTGTCTGTCTGCTCACCCGACATCCCACTCATCCTCACCCTCACCCCGTCCACGCACCCCGCCACTCACTCTTTCGCAGCCGGCTTCACTGCTCAGCTCGCGCGAAGCTCGTCGACGGCGAGAGCGCCCCCGTCATGCTCGCACCGCCCCTCAACGTGCCCAAGTGGTGAGTAAGACAGAGCCAGAGTCGACTCATGCCCGCCCTTCCGCATCGGCTCACCGTGAGTGGCATGTAGGCTCGAGGAAAACGGCCACCTGCTGCAGCCGCCCATCAACAACTACTGCGTCTACAACGATGACGTGACCGTCATGGCAAGCCTCCCTCCCCCCCTTTCTTCCCTTCTGAGCTCTCAGAAGAAGGAGAAGAAAAAAAAAAAGAAGAGTCACACCCGCTGACTGACCGACGGCGCGCGCGCAGATCGTCGGCGGCCCCAACGCCCGCACCGACTACCACATCAACCAGACGCCCGAGTGGTTCTACCAGCACCGCGGCGCCATGCTGCTCAAGGTGGTCGACGACGGCGTCTTCCGCGACATCGTCATCGACGAGGGCAGCATGTTCCTGCTGCCGCCCAACACGCCCCACAACCCCATCCGCTTCGCCAACACGGTCGGCATCGTCCTCGAGCAGCGCCGGCCCCCGGGCTCCCTCGACCGCATGCGCTGGTACTGCGCCCGCTGCGACGGTCCCGTCGTCGTCCACGAGGCCGCCTTCCACTGCACCGACCTCGGCACCCAGATCAAGGCCGCCGTCGAGGACTTCCGCGCCGACGAGGACAAGCGCACCTGCAGCCGCTGCGGCGAACTGGCCGACTGGGCCCCCAAGCCGGGCTCCATACCGGACCCCAACCTGCAGGAGAGGGTTCGATGAGCGGCATGTGGTTTACGAAAGCAAAAACAAAAGGGGCGGCGGCATGTCATGAACGGCGAGCGAGGATCGGGTGATGGGCACGGGGGGAGGGCTCCATGCAGTCCAAGGATATACACATATATCACATGTATATTTATATTAATTACGAGTTACAGCTCGCGCGCGCACGCGCGGCGACAAACCTCCACACTCACTCACTCACTCATTGCTCTCCACCAACCCTCTCTCATCTTTTGATTACGTCTCCGCAAACACGTACGACGACGGCGACTCCTCGACCCTCACCTCGAGCCGCCCCTCGTCGAGCTCGCGGCCCCCGACCCGGACGCCCGCGCGCATCACGTCGCCCGGCACCACGGGCCCCACGCCCGCCGGCGTGCCCGTCAGCACAATGTCGCCCGGGTGCAGCGTCATGACGCGCGAGATGTCGCTCAGGATGCGCGGCACGCGGTAGATCATGAGCCCCGTCGACCCCTGCTGCCGCGTCTCGCCGTTGACCGACAGGAACAGCTCCGCGTCGTGCGGGTCCGCGATGGCCGCCTTGGGGATCACCCCGCTGAGCGGCAGGAACGTGTCGAAGCCCTTGGCGATGTCCCACGGCAGGCCCTTGCGCTTGGCCTCGTTCTGCGCGTTGCGCGCCGTCATGTCGATGGCCACGGCGTAGGCTGTCCGCGTGCGTGTCAGCGGGGGCGCAAACTCGTTTGTCGTGTCATGTCACTGGCGCGAATAGGGGGAGGAGGAGGATGATGATGATGATGATGAGAGCGACAACGTACCCTTGATGGCCTCGAGGGCGCCCTGCTGGTCGTCGGCCTTGAGGTCCCGCACCATCTTGCCGATAACCAGCGCCAGCTCGACCTCATAGTGCATGTCCACACCCTTGGGCCGCAGGCACGGGCCCTCGCCCGGCAGCAGAATCGACGACGTGGGTTTGAGGAAGAAGAAGGGCTGCTTGGGCTTCATGTTTTGTAGCTCCGCGATGTGGTCCCTGCCCGTTCCAACGCGTCAGCACCAGAGCAACACAGCTCTCTCATCTCAACAACCCCAACAGGCCGGGATTTTTTTGCGCGGTAGATACTCACGCGTAGTTGCGCCCGATGCACACCACCTTGCCCGCCTGCTTCAGCGCCGCCGTCTGCGCCGTCATCGTCGCCATCGAGCGCCCGAGGCCCGACATGGTGGCCGTGCATCGCCTTAGCGCAAACATCGTAACCGGCTGGATGATGGAACGCCACCTGACGCCTTTACACACAGATGTCAGATCTTGTCGTATGAGAGGCCGGATGCGTAATGCAATTTATGTGAATCGCTGCGTCTCTGCGGCGTCACTTGTAATGGGGAGTCTCCCTCGGCGGCCGAGACTCGGAGCCACCTGCGGTTCGGACCTTCGGCGCGCTTGGCCGAGTTCGGCTTGACTCGGTCCGACCTCGACCTCGACCTCGACTGCTTGGCGGATTGCTCAAGACTTCCTGCGGCGCAACGGAATTGGTCAAATCCTTTGTGACCGATCATGAACGACATGATATTGAGAAGGACAAATCATGAAATGGTCGTTGAAAAATTATAATGGTGGCCCGCCCATCCCCGTGATGACAACCGGCCCATGTCACGGCATCACAAGAGCACGAAATCGGAGCAAACACAGAGAGACATGAACGTTGTGGCTTGAGAATGCGACCCGTGCATTCCATATACAGCATCCGAGCTAGCTGCACGAGTACATCTCTCCTGCCCCAGTCATGCCCATCCAAAGCTATCCATCAGAGCACGTCTACCGTGCCGATGCAGAGGTACTATAAGTAAACCACCCCGAGGTCCCTGACGCCGTGCCACATGCAAATACATCTCGTTTCGTGATTCGTAGCGTCGCATCCCTTGCAGCACGTCAGGCCACGTAGCGGTACATCGACGGCGCGTCTTCCTCGTCTGGTCGCTCGAGATATTCCCGAACAATTAGGTCCTCGATGCGCTTCTTGATGAGAGACACCTCGGGCTTGAAGCGGCCCGAGAGCTGCCCGAGAACCTCGCTGACGAGCTGCGAGTGGCTGAGTTCCTTGCGGGACCTGTTGCGGGTTCTGTTAGCATGATACGTCGTAGACCATTTCGACTCGGGGATGCATACTTCATGATCCTCACAACAGCCGCGTCGATGATGTGAGCCCGCGTCTGGTTGTTCTTCTCCTCCGTCGTCTTCCTCTCCTGAGTACCCTCCACCTTGGAGATTGCGTTGATGATCGGCGCCTTGATGCGCACCGCCTTGCTTTGGAAAGCGGCATTGAAGGAAAACTTGTCGCCGGCCTTGACCGATTTCGTGAGCGGATCCTTGAGAAGCACGCGCGACTTTGGCGCTACGGCAATGGCTGTGAGAGTCCTCATCAGGTCCTGCGTCGAGATGCCCGTCTTGGCTTGGATCTCTTCAAACGACAGGGCCTCGTTGTCCTCGAGATCATTGAAGAGCATAAGCACGACCATGGCAAAGGTCGGTACGTTGAGCTCGTAGCGGCGCTCCCGTGCCAGGGCATTTGATTTTCCGGCAATGGCGGGAAACGTGCACCGGATGTCCGCACTGCCCGTCGAGCCAACCCACGTGAGCTTGCGTCCGTTGCGGTTCGTCAGGTAGAATTGCTCGAAGCTCGCTTGCAGCCGCTTCAGCTCGTGTGGATAATTGCAAGTCACGCGAGAGCCCTCGCCGATCGATGCCTGGCGACCCATGACCTCCTGGGGCCAATAGTTGGTGGTCAGAACACTGACGTTGAGGTCAATCGTCTTGCTGCCATCCCCGAGCGCGTTGATGTGGTCGCGGTACGTCGATGTGAGCTCCGATGACGTGACAAGGTCTCGAAACATGCCCTCGAATTTGCTCGTGAACTGCTGCCCCAGCTCCTGCTTCATGCGTGAGATGATTTGCTTCTCAACGTCGTGGCTCTCGGATTTGCCATGGAGCAGCCGTCGGGCGAGATGCCTCTGGTAGTACGTCTGGAACAAGTCTCGGTCCTGGAGGTACCGGATGAGAACGATGGCCTTCTCCAGCACGATGTCCACCTCGGCTTCCGTCTTGCCCCGGATGCCTCTCTTTAGGTTGTCATCGATGAACAGCGACACGTACTCGGAACTCCGGCTGAAGACGTTGATGAAGTCGCTGAAGCTCTTGGTCAGGGCGCTCTGGACGACCAAGTCGTCTTGGAAGCACTGGTTCAACATCTTGTCGAATTTGTCCTTCAAGTTCAACACGTCGTCGACCCACTTGATGGCCGCTGCCGTTTGTTGCGCCGCCGGATTCAGAGACTTGGCTTTTTCTCCGTCGGCCGCCTCCTCTCCATCAACGCCCTGGGCCGTAGAGAAGTCGGTGTTTCTCAGGGCATTCTCGATCTCGAGCCCAAGCTCGACGACGCGCTTTTGCAATATATCCCGGAGAGCAACCTTGTTCTCGTCGACCCTCGTGATGAGCCTGTAGAGGATGCTGAGGTCCTCAATCTTGTCGTTGTCGATCATCCACCTGAGCCCGCTTCTCTCCATGGCCAGGAAGTCCTGCAGATGATTGCTGATGAGGGTTTGTTCTATCACTTTCAAGATTTGTGGCAAGGTTTCCAGCTCAATGGTCGTCCCGCAGCGATCAACCTCCTCGTTCAGCCGCTGCTGCGTGTGTCTCAGCCAGGTACTGGCGTCTGCGTCTCGCAAAAGCCGCTGGCACTCTTGCTCGTAGTACTCGCTACTCTTGGCCAGGAATCGGTTCTGAAAGACCGTCAAGTACAGGGTCTTGCTCTCGTTTTCGTCTTCCGTCTCGTACAGACAGCTGAGCATGCGACTGCAGCTTCGGATGAGAGTCCTGTCGATAACGTCGCCTTCCCGCTCCATGTTGATCTGATCCAGCATGACCGAGATGACGATGTCGACAATCAGCTGGCTGGTATTCTTGTTCAAGCAGGAGCGCAGGATGTGGTCTCGGAAGAGGGCGATAGTCGTGGCGAAGATGGGTACGCGGTTGGGCTCCTGCTGGGTATATCCTCGGTCGAGATACATGAGGATGTCGGCTGTCATGTTCATGGACATGTTGTGATCTTCCCAAGTATCTCTGACTCCCTTCAGGAACTTTTCTCCAGTCTGGCGTCGCTCGTTGGCAGAGCTCGATGACTGGCCCATGCCGATGCTGACCAGGCTCTTGGTCACCAGTACCTCGATTTTGGGGATGACATGCTGAGCGAAGTACTGTTCCTCGAACTGCTTGACTCGGTCGTAGAGCACCTCGCCTTTCTTTATGAGGACAATCTTGTAGGCAGCCCTGTAGAGTTCCTCAAACGACAGTCGACCGCAGCTCTTGTTGTGGATGTCGCGCAGGGCTTCTTCCAGCATGCGCCAGCAGTCTTCGAAGTCTGTACCTTCGCCACTTGACTGTGAAGATGTACGAGTTAGTGACATGGCCTTGATTGTCGCAAGTGGCATTCCAAACTGTCAAGAACCGCCTCAGGTTCTGATGCGTGAAGGAGAAACCGCTGTTCTCCCTGTGTGACGTGAAGAGAGACGAAAGAGGGAAAGAGCAAATCCAATTTGGTGTGCTGAATGAAAACAAGGAGATGTGCACCGCAGCAGAGGCGAAGGAAGCAGGAGTGAACACGGTACGCTTCCCCTGCAACAGGAGAGATTCTCGAACTTACCCGCACGAAGCGACGGGGCGGGCGGATGCGGCCACCGCGGGCACCCGCACCCCCTCGCCCGGAGATCATGGCGTGTCGGAGCTATCCAATGCGTTCACCGTCCGCCAACAAGGGGATTTCGACTTGACGGAGGGGCTTCACGGGCCGGTAGCAGCTCGGGGCGGGCTGAACGGCGGGGCTTCGGGCCAGGCGGGGAGCTCGGTATGCCGCAAACCAAGCACTTAGACGGGCTCCCGATGGAAGCAATGGGATGGCGTCTCGATGGCCTGAGGAAAACTCGTCCGAAAGCGTGAGGCTTTGGAGAGAATCCACGACACGGACAGCTGGTCGACGTCGAGAAGACTAATGGCGACGAGGGGCCAGTGACCGCGCCGTCCCGCGTTTGATATTATAGTGGCAGCCTTATCGATAAGTCGCCTTGCAAGCTACTGCCAGGGGCACTTGTAAGAGCCTGACAAAATCACGTCGACAGTCCAGAGCTACAGGTCTCGACGTTGAGAAACTCACCCAACCATATATACCGGAAAAAGTGCAATTATATGCACGAAACGATAGACAGATTAGATATCTAATTGAATATTTCTTTTTTTTATTTGGAGGACCCCAGGCTGGTAGCGTAGCTTCAAGTTGCCATAGACCTTCCCTCCACCGTTGACTGCTATTTTAGTCTCGAATTCACTGCAAATAGGCAGCACCCGCGCGTGAGTCAGCAACGATCACCCTTCACGTGACCTTCAACTCCGACCTTCATTTTTCGTGAGGCTGCTTGAGGCTACAGCTGCCCCAGCCAGCAACCACCATAGAAACCGAGGCGACCAGGTCATCGCGCTGCCACCCCATCACACCTGACCGCCAATTCCCTCGCCCGCAGCCACCGCCAAGATGAAGCTCGTCAGGTGAGTCTTCCTCTGTCGCGCTCGAACAATGCGCACCCCGTCGCGCGCAGCTGAGCTCGGAAGCTAACATCGCGCGACCAGGTTCTTGATGAAGTGCGCCAACGAGACGGTGACGATTGAGCTGAAGAATGGTATGCCGGCCCGATTCCGCCTCTGCCTCTGGCCTGCCAAGAAGCCAGCAAGGAGCAAGGAGCGACATGAGGAATACTGACGACTGACACCCCTCGCAGGCACGATCGTCCACGGCACCATCGCATCCGTCTCCCCCCAGATGAACACGGCCCTGCGCACGGTCAAGATGACGGCCAAGGGACAGAACCCAGTCTCCCTGGACACCATGAACATCCGCGGCTCCACGATCCGATACTTCATCCTGCCCGACTCCCTGCCGCTCGACACGCTGTTAGTCGACGACGCGCCCAAGCCCAAGAACAAGGCACGTAAGGAGGCTGCCGACCGGGGAGGCCGCGGCGGCCGCGGCAGAGGAGGCGGCAGAGGGCGAGGACGTGGCTTCGGCCGCGGCCGTGGGCGCGGCTAGAGTCAAGCTGACGGCAGGTCCTTAGCTCGTACATGAAGCGCTGCCTTTGCTTGATCTTGGAAGGAGGGGGAACCGACGAGAACGAGGGGTTCGGCATAGAGACGGAAGGGGCGCTGTTCACGGTGATATCGCAAGGCGATGAATTTCGGCGTTTAGGACGTTTGGTCATAAAACTTTGCTGTACAACATTTTGGGCACAGGGGAGCGGAATCGCTCGGGTATGAAAGTGGCTTCTGAATACAAAACTCCTCATGCCCACACCGCCGTCGCTTGACCTTGCATGTCACCTTGGGGCCTCTCGCCATATCCGCACCACTTGCAGCTTTTCCCACCCGGCTGTCTTGCCGCTGGACCCAGCCATGTGGGTTCTCCATTCTGGCCCGAAGCCCTGTATCCGCCTCTTGACATCTTCTGGCTTGTTTTGCGCGCAGAGAAGAATATACGCACAGCCACGCGGGGAGAGGATGCGCGGGAGAGCTTCGATGAGGCGGTCTGTCGTCTCCATGCCGTCGACGCCGCCCGCATAAGACAGCGAGAGTAAGTAGGAGTCGTCGTCAAAGGACGGTTTCTGCGTGGGCGAGGGGTCCTCAGAGAAGCTCTCCGGCCGGCAGGGCATGTCCGGCGTGGGCACGTAGGGAGGGTTGAAGATGAGCATGTCGATGCTGTTGTCCCTCCACGGAGCCGCGAGATCGCCCATGCAGGACCCCAGGTACATGCCGTGCGACTCGGGGTTGTCCGTCTGCGCCTTGGCCACCGTCCCGACCGTCGCGCGGCACGCGTAGGCGTTCATGTCCACCCCGGCGGTGAGGACGCGCCGGGTGCCGAAGATGGCCTGCGCATGGGCGTTGACGAAGGCGAGGACGACGCCCGAGCCCGTGCCCAGCTCGACGACGAGCGGCGCCGCGTGCGCGAACTCGCCGTGCAGGAATTGCTGCTCGGTGGCAGAGGAGAAGGTGTCGAGGAGCAGGAAGGAGTCTTCTGCGGGCTCGTAGACCCGCTCGTAGGGGACGTGTGACGTATCCGGCGTGGGCAACATGGTGGTTTTTGAGAGTGATGGTGAGAGCTTCAGTGAAATTTACGGCCTGGCGAGAGATGCGATAGCACACTGAGAGGGGCACGTGATGTCCCCATTGTCGCCATATCCACCACTTGGACAAGTCACATAGTTTGCAGGGCAAGGCTTGATGTATCAATTTGCGCTTCGTATTCTGGTGTTGTTCATTGTGTTTTGGTGGTGCTTGCTGTCGTGACGGTTGTCCTCGTCGGAGGGGCGTTGATGCTCGAAAAGCTTCACAACCACCACGACATGCGCCTCAATCCTCAACACCGTCTCTGCCCCAGTCTCCTACTTCGTACTCCCATCACATAATTACGCAGCCACAGACGCCTCCCCTCGTTGTACATTTGACGTCCACCCCCCAGTTATTCTCGTCCGGGCCTGCACCAAACTTGACTCCCCAGCCCATCCTCTCCACTACGCGGACGGCATTGCGGTCGTACATGCGGCGCCCGCCGGCCAAGTCCTCAGCACATCGCGGGCACGGCCGCGTCTTGGTCCGGTAGAACATGGGCGTATCCTTGGTCGTTCCGTCGCCGATGCTGTGGCACGTCGAGAAGCCCATCTAGGGCCCGCACGGCTCTGTCACCACGGCCCAGATGTGCTTGCAGTCGTCGCGCTGGAAGTAGGTTACCACGCACATGTCCAACGTTGAGTAGCGTCGCTGCTGGCATGGAGTCTTTATGGTGAACGGGAAGAGGAGCACGTCTGCTGAGGCTTTGCGAAGGCGTGGTCGTGGTTTGATGACTTGCACAGTGACTGTGAGACGTCGCAGGACCGATGTTTTCAACTTCAGACAAAGTGGTATTGAATGACATCCCACCCTCGCAGCACGTACATATTTCTATGCTGCCAAACGAAAAAGAAAAAAAAGAGAAAAAAAGAAAAAA
>JALHBU010000274.1:0-22173 GCA_024340005.1 Tolypocladium tropicale | reverse complement strand
AAAAAAAAAAAAAAAAAAAAAAAAAAAAAAAAAAAAGGTTCCGACTCAAATAATCGCAGTGTCACAATCGGAATTCCCTTTGATGCCTTTCCGCCAAGTAAGAAGCGTGTTGGATAAGCTGCCTGATGCAGCGCGGCATTCTCGGTCCTTGATAAACGAAGAAATCATCATTTGCGCAAGCGCAGCGCGGACATTCTCGAAATGGAGGTGGAGGAGGTGCAATGACAACACTGGCCGCTCCACTTGTGCTGCCAAATCACAACGCGCATTTCAGTTATGCCAAGTTTCAGCTGGCTGAGTTGGGTTCCTAAGACGGCGGTTGAGACGATGACTCCCTCGATGGGGACATGAGTGCTTTGGGATTAGTGTTGGCGAGTACAATTTGGAAAGGCAAAAGCACTCGCAACCATTTTCATGCGAACGAGTTGGCGATGCTCATATTGGCTGCGGCGCGCATTTGCACTTTCTCTGCTACTTCTCCGCAACTGGGCGCCCGGTTGGAGAGTTGAATGCGACGTGTTAGCAAGCGCATCGTGCTCCGTACTTGTACAGGTATATAAACCGGTGATTCAAGGAGGTAATCCGATGTCGGATTGGTGCTGAAAGTAATATTCATCCGAATGACCGGTGAGGTTCCGCATCAATATCCCGTTCAGCGGCTTTGGCGCCGGATATAGTGGCGGTCTACTGGCTACCGTACCCGAGAGTTCCGTGGCGGGGCACTTGATGAGTCGGGGGCCTATGACACGACAGCGATCAACGACGCCTCTTAAAGCTAACATGTCGACCTCAGTTCCGTTCTTCGTTTCACCTCGCAAGCAACTCATTGTCGAGGTTTGGTCAATGGCTGCGCTGTTGAGGTGACACAGCTTGCCGTACCGTGTGCCAGACGCCGCAGCGCAGGCTTCTGCACAAGACCGGCGACAGGAAACCCGACCATGACTGCGCCGAAGCCGAATATCCGGCCGAGTTCGCCACCCAAGGCGGCGTACCAAAGTCGCGATGCCACGGAAACGACACCTCTGCTGACAGGAGGGCAATTGGCGCCCGACGGAGATGGCGAAGCGTCGGCCCTCTTGGAGAATGGAATCGCCAAGAGCGCCGCAGCCGGCAAGCCGCTGCCCAAGCTGCAGATCCTGCTGCTCTGCTACGCGCGCGTGATGTAAGAAGCTCTCCCGTCAGAATTCAATCATTTTACGGACACGAAGCTCATTTGGAAAGGGAACCCATCGGCTTCTTCTGCATCTTCCTGTACATTGGGCCGATGGTGGCACGCAACGGGAACCTGCCCGAGTCGGACGTCGGCTTCTACAGCGGGCTCATCGAGTCCGTCTTCTCGGCCACGCAGATGCTTGTCCTAATCTTCTGGGGCCGCCTGGCGGACCGCGTCGGCCGGAAGCCGGTCCTGGTCTGGAGTCTCGTCGGCATGGCCATCGGGCCGGCGCTTTTCGGCATGGCCCGCTCCATCTGGCAGATGATTCTGTTCCGATGCGTGGCCGGCGCGTTCTCGGGCTCGGGCCTCATCATCCGCACCATGGTTGGGGACCACAGCACGCCCGATACGCAGGCCGTGGCGTTTAGCTGGCTCGCCTTTGCCGGCAACGTCGGCATCTTCCTGGGACCGCTCATCGGCGGCGTCTTGGCCGAGCCGGCGAGCCAGTATCCCGGACTGTTTGGCGGAATCAAGTTCTTTGTCGACTACCCCTACGCGCTGCCTGGGTTCGTCGTCGGAGCAATCAGCGCGACGGCAGCCGTCACGTCTGCGCTCTGGCTTGAGGAGACACTGGAAACGAGCGAGCCGGGCAACCACGGCGGCGGCAACAGCAGTAGCAACGGGGCCGGGGAATCAGAAGAGACGCCGGAAAAGATGACCATCTGGCGAATTATCAAGTCTCCCGGCGTCAGCATCGTGCTGTGGACGTTTGGCCACGTCATGGCCCTTGCCTTTGCTTTTACAGCCATCATACCCATCGCCCTCTACACGCCAGTCAAGCTCGGGGGTATCGGATTGCCCTATTTCCAGAGATCGATATACATGGCCTCGCAGGGTGGCAGCCAAGCAGTTTGGCTCCTTCTGGTCTTCCCCATGCTTCAGAGACGGATCGGAACAAACGGTGTATTGCGCATATGTGCTGCCGCCTATCCATTCTTCTTTGTCGGGTACATCGTGATGAATCTTCTTCTGCGGAACGGAAGCGACACGGCCATGGGCTGGTTCTGGATCGTCGGTCTCATTACCGTCTTCATCGGGCCAGGAGTCTCGATGGCGTTCACGGCTGTTCAGTTGGCGCTCAACGACGTCTCGCCGACTCCGATGGTGCTCGGCACGCTTAATGCGCTCGCCATGACGTGCACGAGCGGTATTCGGTCTTTTGTGCCGGGCGTGGCAACGGCGATCTACGCTGTCGGAGTCCGCAACCAGATTTTCGCAGGTCATCTTGCATTTGTCCTTCTTATACCCATCTCGATAGCGCTGTCGGTCGTCATTATATGGCTGCCAAATGGCCGGAGATAGATAACGGCTTTGATAGAGGCAACCAAATATTAAGTGGAACGAACAGCCGTCCTCCCATAAAGTCAAAAGTTTTGCGCATGCCTTCCGCCACATGCAGCTGTAAATCAAGACTGAGATGTAACCTTTCAATTGACCCAAATTATGCTGATGCAGAGAGGATAGAGAACGCTGGCAATGTACTACAAAAACTCAACGCAGGAAACGATGTTTTTGACTCCTCAAACGTTGCCCAGTTTTTGCGCCCCCACCTTAAACATGATCATCGCCCGCAATACTTGTACCGGCACTGTTTCCGCCGCAGGCGTGCTTGGCCCCATATCTCTTCCATTCAAAGGTCTTAGTAGGCTTCTGCTTGATGGCGTCCCTGAGCTTATCCTCGCTGCGCTGCATCCACACGCTGACCGGCGCTGTGCTGATGGGGTATAGAGGCATGTTGTTACCGCTCATCAGGAAGCCCTCGGAGACGCGCTTGTCGTAAGAAGCGATGATGTCCAGGTCGGCCGCGACTTGCTCGCAGTAGCTGTCCAACGGCAGGTCGTTGACGTCCTGGCCAAAGGGGTTCTCAATCTCGCGGCCGATGAAGAGGAGGCCGAGGATGATGTAGCTAGCTGCAATGGTGGCCGGGATGGCAACCCAATTGAGCAGCGGCACCAGCTGGAAGGGCAGCAGCACCACGTAGACCCAGGTGATCTGCGAGATGGCAATGGTGTAAGCAATCGGCAGCGGCGTCGAGAGAACACGCTCCGTCCCGGTCAGGGCGTCATTGAGCACCGAGAGGTTGTTGTAGGCAAGCGTCTGCTGCATCGGAACACGCAACTGGTCGTTCCGGACAAGGTCGTCGATGGCGATGGCGAGATGCGACAGAATTTCGAGCGGAAGGTTGCCCAGAGGACGGGTCGCTCTCTCTGATGATGGGTTAGCCAGCTATTTAACGAGCCACGGAGATGAGAGGCTTACTGAGAGCCTTGCGCGGATTGCTCGCGGCGAATGAGACACCGAGGTACTCGCCGACTCCGCGGAAGAACCTCTTCTTGCCCACGTTCAATGATGACCCATCGGCGTCGGTCGCCGCCTTGGCAAAGGTGTCAAGGTGTCCGACGAGATGCTGCAGGTCTGCGTAGCCCGTGTACGGCTCAAAGCGCAAGCTGTGCTTGAGCGAAATGGCAAAAGCCACAACCAAGTTCATGGAGCTTATCTTCCTGAGCAGGACCTCTCGCGGATCCAGGTCTGGTCGATCGGCGGCGTGAATCCAGAAGACACGGCCCAAGATCTGCGACGACTGCAACAGCGCGGCCCAGTATTTTCTCCCTTCGGCGTACCGCTCATAGGCCGTCGAGTTTCTGAAGGACAAGCCCAGACCGACGACGAAACCCGTGATTGTCAGCAAGACGGCGTTGGCGCCGAGGCCATTCCAGACCAGCTGGTGGATGACGGTGACGGCCGTGGTCCAGATGCTGATGAAGAAAAGCGGCAGGATCAGCTTGGGCACGATGCTGCCGTGCATCTGCAGGAAGATGGGCCATTTCGAGTGCTTGGCCGTGTCTCGGGGGCCGGTAAAGTAGTCGTCAAGATCAATCTCTCCGCGTCGGTGGTGGTGGAAGCTCTGAGGCGCAACAGGAACGACAGGCGACTTTGGAGAGGCCACGCGCTCCAGGGGAATCTCCAAGCTGCGCATGCGCTTGGACTCTGCGGGAAACGACTGATTGTGCATCTCGCTGATGACCTCGCCGCCGTCGGCCATTTTGATGGTAGCTTCAACGCAGAAGCGTCGTCGTTCGTAGGGGATCTCGTGGGAAGTTCAGAGGGAAGGTCGGGCTGTGTCCCAAATGAAAAGTACGGGTAGGCGCGTACGTCGTACTACGCACTCGGCAAAAGAATGAATGAATGAATGAAATGAGACTTGAGCAACGAATGTCGTGGTTTTGCAGTGAGACAAAGAATGGAGGGCCGGTGAAGAAGAAAAGCCGTTGCAGAATGTTGGACGGAGTCCGGCTTCCACGCTCGATCCCCATCGAGTCTAGACCATCCCTGACACGGCCGCCTTGCGCCCTTGGCTCCAATGCGTGTTAGTGGCAGCGCAGCCGCACCGACGGCGGACTCAGGAGCCAACCAGACGCAGACGGCAGCGCGGCAGCGGGTGCCGGACTGGCCCCCTAAGGGCGGCGGGCTTCAAGAGAGCAGGGAATCGGGCTCCATAACGCCCCCCCCATTTGGGGGCTGTTTGGAGGCGTCGTGTTTCACATGTTCCGTGAAACCACGAGACGACATTGTCGTGCGGCCCGGCGTGTAAGCGTTGCTGACCGCAGACTCTCGTCTGGTCATTAGCGATGATCGTCTGTACGGCTTTCCGTCTGAAGTGCGTCCATCTCAAGCTGTCCACAGACGAGCCTGCCCAGGACAAAAATTTGACGACCAAAAGGGGCAAAGGCTGTGCTGACAGCAGGCCAAGCCGAAACAAGCCTTGCCCCTGATGCATGCCCCCCTGCGGAGCCCCATTCTCCTCGGGCCAGCCCGCCACTGAAAATCCCAGACGGTGGCTTGCTTGAAAGAACAGGAAAAGAAGGACTCGCCCGAGGAAGAAGCACTCCGTTGCCCCTGTACCGTCGTGGGCCGGCATGGGCCGGGCGTGAACAGCGGCATTTTGATGCAGCAGCGCAATCGTGTACTTGTAGCTTGTTCTTGCGCAGCCTCGGCAAGGACTTCTCTGTGGCCAAGGAGAAATGAGTTGTCACTCCCCACCTCTGCCTATAAGCGAGGTCCTCCACGAGTACGAGTACGGAGTCCCGCGGGTTACGTGGCCCAATGGGTCTTCATCTCGTTTGCCATTGGCGGTGAGCGACTCGGAGCAGCGTTCGGCACCTCACAGCCACCGTTCCCTCATTTGCACACGGTGGCCGCCGCCGAGGAGCACCCTCTGTACGTACTCCGAAGGTGGCATGTTGGACGGATTCGCCGCAGGGGGGCGGCGCGGTGCCGGACCAGGTATACTCGTATTGCCGAATTGCAGCCACGAGCCCTGGAAGCTCGACTTCTAAATTTGATCTGCGATTCTCTTCTGCACGGGGTGATGTCCCTCAAGAACGGGACGTTCCGGCCTGAGACTTGGCCCCTCGACCAGACACCAGACACTTTGACACGAGACGCGACGGCCGCCCTTGGGCTGCCAACATCGAGTCCTGTCAGCCCACTGTCAGAGGGCAAGACCTGGTTTTTAGCCCAGCCCTGGAGCGCTGACTTTTGCCAACAGCTCGTCCGGCTGGTTATGCAGGAAGGGCGTGGTGCGCCGGCGCCCTGCGTTCTGCTGTCGCGGGCACAGCCGGAGGAAACCCTAGATGTCTTGACTAGGCACGGCGTCTTCCCGCACCACGGCCCAAATCCTAGAGCCGCGGCCTGTCTTAGATCGCGAGCATTGACGATTGTCCAGCCTGCGTCTCATCGCGGTTGGCATGACGCTCAATGCCCGACGTGTCAGCGCCGCGTTTGAGGGTGACACGGGCGCGCTCATAACAGCCACGACGAGACAGTAAGTCGCGGTATCCACGCGCAGCCGGCGGGAAATCAGGCCTATGGCGAGTTGCGAGATGATGAAAGAAAGAAATCGTGCTTCTCCCTTCGCTCCATTCCGTATGAGTCCTTTGAATTGGCCGCGGCAATCGTAGCGGTCATAATTCGACTACGTGGGGCCCTTTCATGAGGCTATTTGCGGCGTAATTACTCACGTAATGAGCCACCGCGGGTAAGGCATCTCGTCTGGGTGCTTGGCGTTTATGAGGCCAAAAAGTTGGCTACGATCGGGCTGGCCGCCAATCATATAGCGCACCCAGGCATATCGCGGGATACGATTGCCGACCGATGCTCTCGTCGTCTTGTCCTTCACCAACTTTCAATACATGTAAAGCTTTCGCAGCATTAAGTTGGATGCTGTTCATGCCGTGAAGCAACGGAACATGGCATCCATCCGAATTCGAGTGCAGGCATATCCGCACGGCGGGGCAATGGCTCTTTGCATCAGACCACCATGGGGAACGTCCTGTCGCTATCGCAGCAGACGCTCTGCACCGTCATCAACCACCGCAAAACACAAAATCACCTCGAGCCGAGGTTGTAGGTGCCTCCTTGGCTGTAAGACCTCGCAGTAAGCCTAAAAGCGTTGTGTCGGGGGCCAGGCGGGAAACAACCCCTGGTACTCCGTACACGCTGCCAACGAACCCACTTGGCAGGCAATCACTGCTGGAAGCTTGCGAGTCGTGGTGCCTTGAAGAGCGTAGCCCCTTCCTCGTCCACTTCGTGGCATTGACAAAATCGAACGGCTCCTGCTCCCCGTGGTTGTTGCCTTGGCTTTCCACCACGCCGCTGCGGCGAGGGACCATCCCAGCATGCGCGTCTTCCTCTCTCCAAGGTCCCAGAGCACAAGCAGGCTGAGCAGGCAATTTTCCATCATCACTTACTGCTCGGCGATTATTCCATCACAGCAATTCCAATACGAACTGAAAACCATGCAGCCGCCAGGTAGACCTTCGGCTTCTCCTAAGAGGTACCTGCGGCTTGCCCTCTATTCTCTCGCTGCTGGGTCATGGGTCTTCCCGGCATAAACTGACCGTGACTATCTTTCTTCAGGGAAGATTCAGATGGCGACGCCAAGTTGCAAGAGCGCCTTGAAGGTTGCATCATGAAAATCAGGGACATTTGCAGAGTCACCAATGTCTTGGGCATGTCAGTCAGCGTAGCCCATCGCGACCGGACCGTCCTCAAGTACAACTACGGCTTCAAAGACACGAAAGATCAGAATGTTCCCAGCTTGCTCACCGCCTATGGCATCGGAGCCATCACCAAGTCTTTCACGGCGCTCGCCATCTCGCAGCTCGTCGCAAAAGGGGCAATCCGCTACGAGACGCGTGTGAAGGACATCCTACCCGACTTTCGAAGCACCAACGACCAGGTCACCGAGGGCGCTACCATTATGGATATCATCAGCCACAGGCTGTGCTTAGCCGCATCGGATGGCTGGTAGAGCGGAACCGGCGGAGAGCGCGTCTTGGAAATCATCGCCCAGCTGCCGCCTGCTTTCCCCTTCAGGAGCCGCTTCTACTACAGCAATCTAAACTACGCGCTCGCCGGTGAGATTGTCAAGCGCCTAACAGGCCGTCCCTGGAGCCTGCACATCCTGCAGAGCATAATAACACCCCTCCAAATGCGCAACACGGTAACAAGACGAAGCCAGATCCCACAAGCATCTGTGGCCCGTCCGTTTTCTGCAAATGACGACGGCTCCTGGACTTCGCTCCCCTGGGTCGAGGTTCTAAGCGACACCATCATGAGTCCTGCACTCGGCATGATGAGCTGCGCTGAGGATCTCCTGCTGTGGTCATGCGTCATGAATCGCGCGCTCAACGGCGTGGGCCCGTTCAATCTAGAATTTGGCAACCGTCCGATAAGCACTTCTGCGTCCATGCTCGGCCTCTTCCATCACCCACTGCCGGGCACCATCACACATGAAGGCATCAACAGCCTCCTTGTGCCCATACTACCTGATGTTCTCCCGGGTGTTGAGGGGGTGACGTGTCTCGTCTGTCAGGTCGGCATCGTTCCTGGCTATGCGTCGTTCATGGGTATGCTGCCCGAGTTGGATGCCAGCCTTGTTATATTGACCAATACCTTGGGCTTTGGGGATCCTGCATCCTGGGTCGCCCACGTTCTGGTCGAGGCATTGGTCAACAGTCCCACGCCAGCGGACATTATGAGCGTCGCTGGAGAAGCGGCCCGGAGACAGATTCGGGATCTTTCGCAGTCCAGTCAAAGTGGGTGCTTGTGAATACATAGGTACTTTGTTTCTGTGACCTCGCATCGTTTCACAGAACACTTCATTGTCGAACCGTTTGGGAACATTACTCGGTAAAATTCGGTCTCTGGTCAAACCAATATTAGATAGCACAGCGCGTACACAACGGGAAACGTCATTGCTGGTCTCGACGAGGCGACTCTCAAGATGCCTCAGGCGTTGCCAATCACACAATGAAATTGAAATTGCTTGAACCTTCTTGTTGTTCGTTACAAGTACCATAGTCTGATTGAAAGTGAACCTAGGTATACATGAAGACAATAATACCTCTGTCTCTAACACTGCTGGTTCTACACTCTCATGTCCTTCAAGTCATCTCAGCAAGAAGTCTGTCTTCCAAGGGCATAAACGTCCCAACTTTGCCATCTACCTCGCCGTGAATCTGCAGCAAGCATGCCTCTGCATCACTGGCGATGCTCTCGTTGTCGCATTTGGCCAGCTCCTCAAGGCGCTGTTTCCAGAACGTCCAACGCTCCGGACTGTACCCGGCCGAAGCAATAGCCCCAGACTGGACAGCCAGTTCGCCGAGGCTAGACAGTTGCGCGACGCCAGCGCTTGCACCCCCCGGGCTCTCCTTGGGAGAATAGTGGTATCGCAACATGCGTATGCTTCCATCGACGTGGTGCAAGAGCTGCTGAAGGGCATCGAGAAGTTCGGCGATTGACAGAATGGCTCCGGAACCGCCATCTCC
Source organism: Tolypocladium tropicale (assembly GCA_024340005.1). NCBI lineage: Eukaryota > Fungi > Ascomycota > Sordariomycetes > Hypocreales > Ophiocordycipitaceae > Tolypocladium > Tolypocladium tropicale. The sequence goes on along the minus strand of JALHBU010000274.1, from coordinate 13,128 downwards.
ACCCTGGTGCTTTGTTACGGTCGCCGATAATAATGGTCGCCGTGTCTCGAGCGTCTCTCGAAACAGCGAGAGCAGACAAGCTGCTGGCCCATCGAAGATGCCAACGGAGAGAAGTCGTCCGACAAAGGCGGCGAGGGAGCTGCGCTGGTCCTCGTCGTAGTGCTCGGCCAGGTAGTAGCGCTTGGCCCATTCATCCACGAGGTCTGCGCCAAAGAAGGGTAGGTCAACCCCGAACCTTGAGCCATCAGGGAAATAGACAAGCTCTCCATCACCCTCGCTACGATCTTCGTCGCCAGTGACAGGCCGTGGGCGTCTCAGGTGCCCCATGGCTTTGACGCCGACGATGGTCCGGACCAGTGCGTCTTGCTCGTAATTGGCCGAGTGCAAGTGCTTGGCTGACTGGATGCACAGGTACCAGCCTGTGTGCAACTCGGGCACGATATTGGCCGTGGAAACCGTGCTATTGGCGTAGCGGAAGATGAGAGCGCACATGAAAGACTGCAGTGACGCGTCGAAGGTTCCACTGTCAGCGTCTTCGCCTTGTTCCGCGCTGTACTGAATCATCTGATCGATAGCTGACCTGGCCATTTCCCAGTAGCCGCCCTGAGCATGTATGTTGGCATCCACGGCAGACATGATGTGACTATGATTATGATTGTAATTGCGATGCGAGTTGTAGGGTGCAGGGGACAGAGAGAGGCGGGCTGAGAAGAGTAGAGCAAGTTGAACCAACGCTGAGTTCAAATAGACGTCTCACTCTTCGACGGGAAGAGGGACACCTTTATATATTTCTCGCCATGGCGATTGAATAAGCAGCACTGCCACTAACATTGAACACTCGGTGATCCGGGTCGTGGACGATATGCATGTGGGGGCGGGAAGAGTTATCTTGGCGGTCTTGGCACCGTGAGCCCTTGTCCGCGTCCGCTGCCAAGAAAGCGGAGAGCTGTGTCGATCCGGCAATTGGCAACCAACAGGGACTGGCAAATGCCAAGCGTTTGCTGTAGAGCCTATCACAAGCTACGAGTAGTACTCCGTACCTGTAGATTAAATGCAGGATTCCGATCATAGTCACTTCCATTGCGCGAGATTATGTATTCAGGTTGCATTCTTGTATGCTCTTCCGACTAGAGTCCTCTGAAATAAATGTGTGTCTAGGTAGCCTCCTTTCTCCTCAATCCCCTCATTCGGATCCAAACAAGCCTGACGACAACAAGTCACCTAGGTATGCAGGTTAGGGGCTCCTCATGATTATGTTACACAGATACATTGTGAAAATATGTATTCATGCACTCGGCCCCCCCAGCCGGCTCAAGTCCTGGTGATCAAGTGCAAGCGATGACTCCGGTCTGAGCACTCTTGCTGCAGGCCATTTGGTTCTTGGTGCACTAGTTACCCCATCGATTAGCCTCTAAAAAGGTTTCTATTTAGCTAGGGCGCGATTTAATGCAATACTTGCCTTGTTACTGCAGTGGCCATTCTTGCCAGCCCATTTGGTCTTGGGCTTTCCCTGGGGAGTTTTCCCGTCCGGTACCTCTTCGATGTAGAAGCAGAGTTGACTACCGGTATTGCAATGCTGCAAGCAACTTCAGTTACGTCCACTGCACTTGAACTTGATGGGTGAACTTACGCCTTGCCAGAACCACGGGTTCGCTGCGACGGAGCTGGCGAGGCCCACGGCGAGAATGGCGAGACTAAACTTTTCATTGTTCTCCTTGTTGTTGTTGCTGGTTTTTGCGGCAGAAAATTTGCGTTATTGCAAATTAATTTATTGACAGTGAAAAGCGAATATTGTGAGCTTAATAGAAAACGGATCACTGGACGGAGACAAACAAGGCATTTATACTTTTTCAGAGTTGACTGCTACGAGATGGCGAGAACGGTTGAGCAACACCGTTGGCAACACAGCAGACTCTTCGGCGACTTTCATTGATTGTGAGACCAACAAGATGTGCGTTGTCATGTTGCAAATGTCACATGGATCCACGCTCATATTGTGTCGAAGTGCATAAATTGGGACGTTCATTGTACGACTATATTCATCATAATGCTAGGTGCTTTGTAGCTCTAGTACGTTACTTAGACCCGACGATATTACTTTGCACTATTAATAGTCCTAGTATACCAAGGGTAAATTAGCCATTAAAATTAGTCTCATGAAAGGAAAGAAAGGACGTAAGAAGAAAGCTTTCCTTGATATCGAAAACATCGTATACATAACAGAGCGTCGCAGCAAGATCACTCGGCGCGAACTGCAATTATGCCTTGCAACTACTTGCAGCATGGTTACGGGCGTAGGGGCTGTCATAGCAGTCCTTAATCCACTTTTGGTAGGTGCTTGCTCAAGGTACGATGTTGTTGTTGCGGAGCTAAGTAGTCGACTCGTTTACAACGTCCCCAGAGCTTTAGGAACTTTGCTATCTAATATGATAGCATTCCATATTCTTTGCCTGCTGTAGATGCGTCAAAGAAGTTGAGTCTACTTTCTTAAGATCATCGTCGCCGGGCGTCTTACCTTACGCCCCAAAGCAGCTATATTCAGCTCAATGTCTTACCTACATATCTCCCAACGGTTTCCCGGTCTCGCCTATGTCTTCTCGCGCCAACGTTTCTCGCAAACGTATTTAATAGTCTACATGCCATGCTCGTAGCTCGTAGCCTGCATCTAAGAATCATGGAATCATCTGGAAGCTCGGTCTCATGCTGCGAGAATACATAAACCTGGAAACCTCCTTTCGAAACTAGAAGCGTGTTGAAAATTGAAACCAGTGTATTGCGAACATAAAGTGAGAATCTACGTATTCTATAGAATAAATTCCCTGTTATACTGCTTTTCTTTTCTTAGTACTAAGTTCCTTCGAACAGGGTGCGGGCTGAGGTGCGACGGATCTAAAGGTAGACCATTCTGTGTGGTAAGTTCTACCAACTTGTTAGGGTTTTTAGTTAGCCGTGCTTCCTAAACTCTCATAATTCAACTAGTAGCCTATCGGAGAGAATCGGTGTAAAATGATAATAAATACTTCTTAGAGCGTTAGGATGATATAAAGGTTAGGTTATACGCTGAGAGCTAGGTCGTAAAGAATAAAAGAAGTAAACGGCGAAGCAGAAATCTTTGTACAAGAATAGACCATTTCAGCACTTAAGTGCTTTACCAAAATGAAGGACCCGCTCTTCGCCATCTAACCTCGATGGTCGATTGTGGCCGCCCGCGTGCTCAGTTCCAAATTTGCTTGAGCCGCTATTCACACTCCTGCTGGCTGTGGAGCGAGACTGGACAATTACTCATGGACATTTGTGTGTGTGCAAATAGGCCTACTCAATGATAATAGCGGGGAAGAGGAAAGAGGGGGTGGTGCGGCTGATGCCTAATCCTCCTGCATCTCGGCCGCTGCATCTAGGCCCAACATCACATTCACTCGACTCTCCTCATAGTTCTGTACTCGACGAGGTGCACAACGAAATTACACGTTACCCAAGGGCCCATAGCTGTCTAATTACTGCCTCAATTGACAACAAGGAACCTTGACTCGGCTCTCGACAACTGACACGGAGTAGACGCATACGATCTAGACTTGCAATCTAAACATGGATCCTCTCAGCATCATATCGTCCGTGATCGCGATCATTGGGGGCGCAACAACTGCTTATACTACTATTAAGAAGGTCGTTGGTCTGCCGAAGGCTTTTGAAAAAGTAAACGATGACTTCCCTTTCGTGCAGAGCGTTTTGCGGGATGCTCAGAATAGGGTCATCGACGGACAGCCACTTTCCAGCGAGGAATCCAAGGCAACCCTTGCGATTATCAAGCCCTGCCACGACAAGGCCAAGGAACTTAAGAGGATATTCGATGAGGTCGAGTCGGAATGCAAAAAGGATCAGGAAGCAAAGGACTGGGCAAAGGTCCGCGTTACGTACCACAGGGCAATGCGTGGTCTTAAGGCACGTCGTGTGGAGAGCCTCATGAGGGGTATATTGGAGGGTCTGCAGAAGCTGGCACTCAGTGTGGTGTTCAGCTTGCCAATGCAAAAGCACCTGACAGCCATTGAGAAAGCGATCGAGGAGCTGTCCAAGATAGAACCCTCCTTGGCAGACTCCGACTTCGAGGACCACGGAAGTATTTACGCGAGCCAAGTTGTCGAGGAGGGAGCCACCGCACAGCAGAACAACTCGCAAGGAGATGGAAATACGTTCAACTCGGGGAAATACGTTACCTCTGGCAGCAATCATACTTTCAACTTCGGTAGGGATAATCAAAAATGATCGAGTTGGGGCATTAAGCGAAACGGAAATAGGTTAACCAGCTTATTAGCGGATGTCGTGAATATTTCCTACCCCTTGCCCAGTCAGTTTCATCCGTCTTCCTAGTTCGCGGCCGCTTTTGCTGACACTGCTTCAAGTCCGACCGGAAGCCCCGCTTAAGGCATATGCCACGATTCCCTTCCTCCGCGACCCTGACTTCGTCAACCGCGGAGACATTCTCGACCAGATGATCCAGCGGTGCTTCAAAAGGGCTGCCCGTATGGCTCTCGTGGGCCTGGGTGGCGTTGGGTACGTGTCATATCGACCGCACTGTCAGAAGAAGGCTAATTGGACGCAGCAAATCACAGCTAGCCATTGAGTTTGCCCATCGGGTCGCTGCGGAGCGGCCTGCTATTTGGGTCTTCTGGATCCATGCCGGCAGAAAGGCGCGCGTTGAGGAAGGCTTCCAGATGATTGCCGAAGCAGTTAAAGTAACGGGCCGGGAGCAGCCAAAGGCCGACATACCACAGCTTGTGTTCAACTGGCTGTCCAACGAACAAAATGGTAGATGGGTTATAATCGTAGACAATGCTGACGATCATGACGTGTTCTTTGGCACGGATGGAGTCGCCCCGGACAAGAAGCCTCTGGCCATGTACTTGCCGCAGAGCCAAAATGGATCCATCATCTTCACGACACGCGATAAAGCCCTAGCCCGCAAACTGACTGGGAACATCAACGACATACTTGAAGTCGGGGTGATGGACGAAGCTGATGCTCTCCTGCTCCTCAGAAAGAAATTGGGGCAGCTCTTCGACGCGAAAATGGCCGCAGAGCTGGTGCAGGTGCTCGATTACGTTCCGCTTGCTATCATTCAGGCGGCTGCGTATATACTCAGTGTTGCACCGCGAACTTCAATCGAGAAGTATTTGACCGAGTTTCGAGGAAGCGAGCGCAAGAGAACAAAGCTGCTGGCGTTTGACGGCGGCGACTTGGGCCTACGGCGAGATGGCAGCGCATCGAACGCAATTCTCACAACGTGGCAGATCTCGTTCGAACTCATCCGTTCCAAAAAGCGTTCCGCTGCAGATCTACTCTCTTTTATGAGCTTCTTCGACCGACAAGGTATCCATGAGTCGCTTCTGACGCCTTCCAGAGCCATTCAGGGTGCAGCGCGAATAAATGAACTTCAAGAAGAAGACTCAGACTATGATGGCAGTAACAGCGAGGACGACACATTTGAAGATGATGTGGCAATGTTAAGAGACTACTGCCTTATTACCCTGAACCAGGCCGGAGACGTGTTCGAGATGCATAGACTCGTACAGATATCGACGAGGAAGTGGCTGGATGCCAACGGACTGCAGGAGATGTTCAAGCAGCAGTATGTGTCGGTCATGGCATCATCGTTTCCGACAGATGACTACAATAACTGGGCCACTTGTCAACGGCTTTTCGCACACGTCGAAGCAGCGATCAACTGTCGGCCAGCTGAACCAGAGTACACAAAGGCATGGGCAGTTCTTTTGCACAACGGGGGATGCTACGCTCGATCGCAAGGAATTTACGATGTCGCTGAGCGAATGCTTGATAAGGCAAGGAAGACTCGCAAAAGTATGCTAGGAGCAGAAAATGAGGACACCTTAAACAGCACATCGTGCTTTGCATCACTGCTGCGGGACAGAGGACAATGGGCGGACGCTGAGAAACTCTTTGCAGAGGTATTAGCGGTTCACAAGACGAAGTTCGGGGCGGATCATCCCGATACGCTAAGGAGCATGAATAACTTAGCAACGACGTATTTAAAGCAGGGCCGCCTGGAAGATGCAGAGAAGCTAGGCATCCACGCGCTGGAAACTCGCAAGGCGAAGCTCGGGGCGGACCATCCCGATACGGTAATAAGCATGAACAACCTAGCGTTAACCTATTGGGCGCAGGGCCGCCTAGAAGATGCCGAGAAGCTACAAATCCAGGCGCTAGAAACTCGCAAGGCGAAGCTCGGGGCGGACCATCCCGATACGGTAATAAGCATGAACAACCTAGCGTCAACCTATTGGGCGCAGGACCGACTAGAAGATACCGAGAAGCTAGACATCCAGGCGCTAGAAACTCGTAGGGCGAAGCTCGGGGTAGATCATCCCGATACACTTAGGAGTATAAATAACCTAGCGACGACGTATTTAAAGCAAGGCCGCCTAGAAGATGCAGAGAAGCTAGGCATCCAAGCGCTCGAAACTCGCAAGGCGAAGCTCGGGGCGGATCATCCCGATACACTAAGTAGCATGAACAATCTAGCGACAACGTATTATACGCAGGGCCGTCTAGAAGATGCCGAGAAGCTAGAAATCCAGGCGCTAGAAACTCGCAAGGCGAAGCTCGGGGCGGACCATCTCGATACACATTTCAGCATGGTTCAACTCGCCTTCACTTGGAGGAGTCAGGGCCGACATTCAAGTGCTTCGGCGTTAATGAATGACTGTGCCTTGGCTCGGCAGCGAGTCCTCGGCCGGAAGCATCCAGACACTCTCTATGCTTTCGAGACTCTGGATGAATGGAATAGCTAGAACATAATTCCATACTCTTGCGTCGAGTGTTCATCTACATGGCAGTTGCGCGAAACCACTCCGGACATCGCCGCGCGACCCCGTTGCTGTCCTCCTTAAGGAGTTGCCTCGAGCCATGACTAGAGGGGCTGTGGCGCATAGAAAGGCTGTGGCGCATTCTATCTTTAGAATCTTGTCGCTGTTGCATCTTTTAATTTGGATTGACGAGTCTCCCTTTCGGCTTATCACAGCAGGGCTATGCAAATATACGGCCCGTCGTCCTCACGTCAAGTGTATCACGAATGCTTGTTGGTCAAGCAATATTTCTTCAACCGAAAACGCTTCGGCTTCTTCATTCATAGCCTATCGACTTTGAGCTCTTCACAACATACCAGACGTCATAATTACGGGTTCAACAATTGAGGGTGCAACCTGGTCGCCAGATCAGTCGGCCTCATCATACTGGGCAGGTGCTACAGCATGGAATCTCTTCTCTCAAACTAGTTGCACTTGTCGCAGTGCTCGCCACGGTGAGCAAGTGCTTCATGAGCCAATTGGAACAGGTTCTGAAGACTGGGGAAGTCACATGTCACCGTAGGTCCGTGGCATCACGATTCAGTGGCGACGCCTCAGCCGACGAGCTTCACATTTGTGCGTGACCTATCGCCTGCTCCCCGGCGTCTTTGACGTAACCGAATTACTCACATTCCGCGGCTCGGGTGATTTTACAATGCCTTTTTAGCCAGGCGACACTCTTGTTGTGTTCTGGTTGGTGATGTCTTATCGATGTGCGACATTCGGAGTTGGTCTCCATTCCAGCGCGAGGCGAACGCACCAGCACCGCTCTTTGATGTCAGTCCCGCTGGCATGGAGCTGACAGGAGGGGAAGAGGAGAAGTTCAGCCCTCGGTCACCTTCTCAACTCGACTAAGAAGCTTACACCATCGCATCGATCTGCGCCAGCGGCATCACCATGGTGCCGACTCTCTATTGTTGATCGAAGCAGGCGCTGCCTCACTGCCCTACAAAGCGTCTCACGACCAGCATGGGATCCGAGGCGCATCCGGTCCGCTACCCGACTCCGAGCGTAACGGCAAACGGCGTATGTCGAACAGATGACCCGGCGCTGGCAGAGAACGGCATAGCCAGCCCGCGACAGCCGCCCGCGTACGGCGACGAGAGGGCACCGCCGCAGTACCAGGAAGAAGTGGCAAGTGAAGCGAAGACAAAGGCCAAGGCGAGAAGGACGACCTTTGTCAGGCTGCTCACCTCCATCTTCGTCACCGTGCTCGTGTCCCTCGTCGTGGCGGCCGTGGTTGGAAGGATTCACGACGGCCAGAGCAACCAGAGCAACAACAATGGAGCCAACAACAGTAGCCAGCAGGCTGAGACGTATGTTCCTTCTTGAATCGGGCTGCATCCCAGATGATGGACTAACAGCACAGGAGGGAAAGCATGGAACGATTCACAATGATGTCGACCGTTGCGACAAAAGCAACGGACAATGCGGTACCAGCAAGCTCAGCTGTGAACATCACCGCAACGACGAGTTACGTTTCAAGTCAACCCGCGACAACGACGCCGCCGTTGACTCCCATTGACTGCGCTTCCATGCAGTACCTCACTGGTGCAACGCCCTTTACGACCATCCAATCGATCCTAACCCCGACAAACACAGGCATCCTCATCCCTACTGCGGACATGACAGATGGCTCTTTCTTGATGGGCGTGGCGGTGTACTCTTCCAGCGGGTGTCTGTGGGCGCAGGCTTCATACGGGGTGAGCAAGAACAATGAACTGGCCTATCGCTGCAGTGTAACGTGTCTGGAGAAGAATCAGGCTGTAAACGAATCATGAGGGAAAGGTGTCAGGAACCAGCAGCGTGAAGGCTTCAATTGGTGAGACGCTAGAAGAAGAAGGCAGGCTTTGGGAGGATCATGAGATCAAGTGGTTTGCCATCATCTCGGCAGGAGGATTTGGAGGAATCCTGTAGATTTACGGTGAGCACATTTATGATTTATGTCGTGAATAGTTGAATCTGCTTCCCGCAAAGCTTACCTACTTACATGGTGCGATAATCATGGATGCGCATGATGATGCGCACGGGAGACGAAGCAAAAAGCATGTCTAGGGTAGCCCTCGGGCCCACCAAGCCACTGGCTGGCGGCGCGGCCCCACCACCATCGGCAGGAAAAGTCGAGACGGAAATTCTCGTCATCGCAGGTTCTCTCCGAACCCTTGAACATCTCCATCGAGACACGACGGCCCCCCATAGCCGCCAGACTCAATGCAAGCATGGCGGCCGGCGACGAACCTCCTGTCGAGAATGGCACTCCCGCGGAGCAGCGCAGCGACGCTCCGAGCGACTCCATGGTCGACTCCGCGACCGCCAGCGATGCTCCCGCCGGCGACGCGGGCGCTCAGCGCAATGACGGAAAGGGAGGCGCCAAGAAGCGCGGAGACACCGGAAGAGCAGAGTGGCGGTAGGTCGCTCGACTCCTCGGGAAGACGGCATCGCCAATAAGAACTGACCAGGCTGTAGCCGCGACCAGAAGAACGCGAACAAGCGCAAGAAGCAGGACGACTGGCGCGAGTTCAAGCGGCGCAAGGTGAACGCCAAGGGCGAAGCGATCGAGACCGAGGCCAAGGCCAACCCCTTCTCCAAGGACGAGATCGCCGCCGAGGAGCGCCGGCCTAAGCGCAAGGTGGCCGTCATGATCGGCTACGCGGGCACGGGCTACAAGGGCATGCAGGTCAACGGCGACGAGCCCACGATCGAGAGGGACCTGTTCCAGGCCTTCATCGAAGCCAAGGCCATCTCCAAGGCCAACGCCGACGACCCGCGCAAGTCGAGCCTGGCGCGATGCGCGCGGACCGACAAGGGCGTGCACGCGGCGGGCAACGTCATCAGCTTGAAGCTCATCATCGAGGAAGAGGACATTGTCGACAAGATCAACGCCTTGCTGCCGGAGCAGATCCGGGTGTGGGGCATCCAGCGCACCAACAACAGCTTCAACTGCTACCAGTACTGCGACTCGCGCTGGTACGAGTACCTCATGCCGAGCTACTGCCTGCTGCCGCCGCACCCGCAGACGTTCCTCGGCAGGAAGCTCGCCGAGCTGACCAAGGAGTATGGCGCCGAGGAGGAGGTGGCTGCGAGGATGGCCGACGTCAAGGACTTCTGGGCCGACGTGGAGGAGAAGGAGGTCAAGCCCATCCTGGCGGCGCTGGACCCCGAGGTTCGCGCCGCGGTCCTGGAGCAGCTGCACGTCGCCGAGGGCGAGGAGTCCGACGCGGACAAGCCTGAGGCTTCGGAGACGAAGGATGAGGCTGCGACCGGCGACAAGCAGGAGCCGGCCGCGGGCTCGACGGAGACGGAGGCGAACGGACAGTCGGCCAAGGTGACCCTCACCAGCGTCAAGCCCAAGCACCGCGAGCTTGGCCCCGTCGACTTCGCCCTCCGCGACATCAAGGCTGCCTACGTGACCGCCAAGCGAAACTACCGCGTCGGCACGGAGCGGCTGCAGAGGCTCCAGGCCGCGCTCGACAAGTACGTGGGAACCAACAACTTCCACAACTACACGGTGCAGAAGCCCTTCACCGACGCGTCGGCCAAGCGGCACATCAAGTCGTTCGTCGTGAACCCGAAGCCCATCATCATCGGCGATACGGAGTGGCTCTCGCTCAAGGTGCACGGGCAGAGCTTCATGATGCACCAGATCCGGAAGATGGTCGGCATGGTCAGCCTGGTGGTGCGCTGCGGGACGGGCCTGGAAATCATCGAGCAGAGCTACGGCAACCGCAAGATCGCCATCCCCAAGGCGCCGGGTCTGGGTCTCCTGCTGGAGCGCCCGGTGTTCGAAAACTACAACCGGAGGGCCACGGACCTGCTGAACCGGCCGGAGATTGACTTTGACAAGTACGACGAGAAGCTGCAGGCGTTCAAGGACAAGCACATCTACACTCGCATCTTTGACGTGGAGGAGAAGGAGAACACGTGAGTGCTGACACGACGCTGAATTGACCGAGTCCAACATTGCTGACCGAGAACAGGTTCCACGCCTTCTTCAACCAAATAGACCAGTTCAAGTCGAACCACTTCCTGTGGCTCACGGCGGGCGGCTTGGCTGTGGCCGAGATCCTGAAGAGCGCCGGCGGTAAGGTCCAGGAGGAGGTAGACAAGGAGCTCGGCGACGAGGACGAGGACCCGGAGGGTGGTGAGGGTTAGACGGGGCGTACGGTGTAGCAATTCTGAAGGGAGCAATGACGATGTAAAAATATGCACGAACAACGGAAATTAAACGGCAAGTCGTCAAACGCGTGTCTGTCGGTGTCTTTCCCCTGGGTATCTATAACCTATCCGCGAGCCGTGTTTTCCAAAACCAAAACGCCAGTAAAGAGGAATGGTACACCATCTAGTCTCCGAGCTCTTCACCGTCCAGGGGTCGCCGTGGCCGTCCCATTCGTAGTCCCGTTCGTAGTAGGCGCAGTCGCAGGCGCGGGCGCGGGCCCAGAGCCAGGCGCAGCCTCACCCTCGTTCTTCGTCAGCCGCTCCCATGTGCCGCCGTGCTTCCCGGCCAGCCCTTGCATGTTGGCGGCCTCGATCTCGTTGAGCAGATCCGACACCTGAGCGACGTCGCGCTCGATCTGGGCCTCCTTGGCCTTGCGATCGGCGTCGACGCTGCCGAGCGGGCCAAAGACCCAGAGCTCCTTGATGCGGCGCGACAGAGTGAGGAGCTCCTTGATGGACGAGTACTGCAGAGCTGCTCAGCGGTCCGTTCTATTTTACAGATTGGGTAGTTGACAGGAAAGGGAAAGGGGAGGCGTACCAGGCCGTCAAACTCCATCTTCATGGAGATGCCGGCCACGGCCATGGTCTCGGGCGTGGCGTTGTTGCGGTCGCCCTCCTCGGCCTGCACGGTGGCCAGCATCATGAGGGTGCGGTAGCGGGTGAGGATGTCGGCGACGAGGCGGTTGTGGATGTCTGTGCGGCGTGCACGTCAGCGACGGGGTCTGTCTGGAAGCGTAGCTCATGAGACAGTCGATGAGCATTATCGAGCCCCTCCGACCTGCAAACTCTGTCGCATCGCGATCCAAGGCAGGCTTCGTAGCCCGCAAGAGAATTGACGTACCCATCAAGTTGGACGAGGCGGGCTGGGAGCGCTCCATGGCGGAGGGGAGAGCTGAGTGAGCGAAGAGTGTGAGGGAGGACTTCGTCGATGGGGCAACTGAGCATGTGAGGATCCTGAGGTGGTGGTGGTGAGTTGCAGCGGTTTGGTGGAGCAGCAGCGGGGGTGGAGGTGGCGTGGGGCCGTCGAATTGCCGTCTCCTTCAGTTGGGCCGTGCTTACCATCCCATCCATCCATCCATGGATCACACGCGACCCCCAAGTCCGAGCCCCGTATTGCCTTTGATGCGCCGCTATATTCGAACCGTCCGTCGTCGTTTCGCTCTCTCCCAACGCTTCTAGCGCGATTGGTAGCAATAGCTCATCGCCGCGATCTTGTGGAAACCGGCCTGGGCCAACAGTGACACCACCTCGTGTCTAGGTACAGTACGTACTTGAGTTGGTTGGACACTTTGGAAGGCCTCACTCCTTCTTCTTGAGGCTCAGCTCAACTCACCAGGTCACGCAATTAGAAGCAGCAAGCTGCAAGGGGCTTTGCTCCGCCAGCGCTACCAAAAATTTTATCCTTCAACAGTTGGCAAATGCAGCGGCAAAGCAGTAATACGCCCTACAATATGCGAAACTGGCCCCCACCGACCAGCACAGCTTCGTGAACTCAACCGCACCCAAGACCGGTAACTGCCAGCGTTGTCGCCTCTTCTCAAACGGTACCTGCATCGTTAGCAGATACTCGTAGTCGTACCCGACGTAACGGCGGTATGGACTCGTATTTCTCCTTCCAATTTGCGCCGGTCCAAATCGTCCTTTTCGCCAACTGCTTGTAGAACCTCTTGCTTGCCAGCATGGAAACCAGTTGGCTGACTTGCGATAGAGTTGCGTTCGTGTCTTGCCGCATCTAGCGCTTACGCTCAATGTAATTACAATCTCCACAGACACCCGTCCCCGTCCCGTCGCCTCATGCATTCGATGAACAAGGCGACAGAGTGATGGAACAGTTCAATCGTTCAATGATTCACATACAACAACGTCTTGGGGGATGTGGACTAATAGTTAGAGACGCCAGGAAATTGTGAAGGTCAACGACTCGCGCCTCAACATGACCGACGGGTGATGGGTGAAAGCTGGTGGCTGCGGAACTAATACTCGTCAAGGACTAATTACGAATTACGGAGTGCCGCGGCAGATTACGCTCGGCCCCCCCAAGCGCGACCCCCCCCCC